>CM033400.1:10254567-10519567 GCA_019426215.1 Buddleja alternifolia
CAGCGCAATAAATAATTAAAAAAAAAACAGAAAAAAAAACAGCGGTTCTGCAGAACCGCTGCTACAGTTCTCACCTGTGGCAGCGGTTCTGGGAAAACCGCTGCCAAAGGTCTCACCTGTGGAAGCGGTTTTGGGAGAACCGCTTCCACAGGTAAGACCTCTGGCAGCGGTTCTGGGAAAACCGCTGCCAAAGGTCTCACCTGTGGAAGCGGTTCTCCCAAAACCGCTGCCACAGGTGAGACCTTTGGCAGCGGTTTTCCCAGAACCGCTGCCAGAGGTCCACCTGTGGCAGCGGTTCTGTAGAACCGCTGCCACAGGTCCGTTATTTTTTTTTATTTTTTTGGTTTTTTCGCAGCGGTGTTCAGGAAACCGCTGTCATAGGTAGACCTATTACAGCGGTTTTGTAACCGCTGTCATAGGTCCACCCCTATACCAGCGGTACCTTTGACAGCGGTTAAAACCGCTGCCATAGGCCCAAAAAAACCGCTGTCATAGGTCATTTTTGTAGTAGTGACACTTAGTTATTAAGGGACTCTCAATAAATAGATAGTATAGATTATTATAAAATTTGGGGTAAAATGTATTTTCGATCCCAATTTAAGTTGGTCGGAGCATTTTGGTACGTAATCTATTAATTTTTACACTATAGTACCCAACTTTGGTAAATTGTGACACTTAAGTTCACTGAAGGATAAGTTGATTTAGATTATGCACTCGACTACGTATACATTACGTGTTATGTGCACTTTGCACCCTATCCTATGACATTTTGTGCACCCGACTAACTATACATTGCATGATATGTGCACTTTAGTATAAAATTTAAGTCATGCCTAAGGTACGTGACAGACTTTTCAGGGGAAATATTCCAAATTATTCTTCCAGTGGACTTAAGTGTCACAGTTTACAAAAGTTGAAACTCGAGTGTCAAAATTAATAAATTTAGTACCAAAGTGCTCCGACCGACATAAGTTGGGACAAAAATGCATTTTACCCTAAAATCTATTAGATAATATATCTAATGAACATAGTTGGATGACTAATTGTATAATAAATGTCCTATATATGATTTTGTTTATATTTCATGATTGCCTAATTTATGGAAAGATTGAGACACTTATCATATATCAAATCACTCAACGTATCTCTACCAAGTGTTGCGCTTAATAGGTCATTATATTATAAATTATTTTACGTTTTTAATGTAATATACTCAGATATATAGAGTTATTTTCGCACCTATAATTAAGACCTCCAATAATATCATTAGCACCATCTGCAAGTAAAAAAACTCATCTAAATTATGTTTTCATTTTTCCACGTAAGATTCAATATAAATACGGAAAAGAAGCCAGAAAACATTCAGAAAAACTGAAGATTGAAAAAAAAAGAAGGAAAGTCCGAATCTATATTTCTTGTGGTTCTCTATCTATTTCAAAGTAAAATTTTGATCCTTCCTTTTAGTTTAGAATTGAATGAAAAATGCATTAATCTTTGTTTGTACGTTCTCAAAAACATACAAAGACCACAAGAATTAAACGAAACACGAAATTGGAGATGGCTAAGAAATAAGAACTATAAATATTAACAAATAATTCAGTATGACAATGATGGCTAATTAACTTCAAATATTAATTACAACTTGATTTGAAAATTGCGTATGAGCAAACGAAAACCACCAAAAACAAGTCACCTTTACTTTATGCAAGACCAACTTGCTTATGTATAGCACCTTTTTTTTGGTAATTAAAAGTTTAGGTTCAATTAAATATATAATATAATGATTACTTCAATAAAGAAAATTTAATTGTCATGAGATTGATATTATTTTTTTCACAAAGTTGTTTGGAATATATAGTTTAATTTGATCATCGTAACCCAATTAAGACATCAAGAAATAAGTCTTACAAACTATATCAAAATTTATAAATTGGAATTCTATGAGGTTAGAACTCATAATATTTTAGTGAAAAGCGAGATAATTCACCTACTGAACCTCTATGCTGTGTTTTATATATAGCGCGCTCTTTTTTTTTTTTTACTCCGAAAAAGGGGGGTTTACCCAACAGTTTCTAGCTCGACAAACCGAGCTAATGGTTACAAGACGAGGCCACGTATGCCCATCTCTATCGTTCATCAGACTACTAGAGAAACGAAAATTCGGTACATTAGTGTAGTACATATTGGTACTCAGACCACTTTTAGCTAAATCATCCGCTACTCGATTTGCTTCTTGCCAAATATGGTGAATTGAGACATCCCAATCTCGGGCTTTTTTTTTTTTTTTTTCAATTAGAGTATCTATATATATATATATACACAAGTAGGGGACACGTACCTTTTTATTACTTCAATAAATTGTAAGGATTTTTCAGAAAATAATTAGATAGTCGTGGAGTGGGGGGAAAATCGAAAAACGGAAAGTGCATAGGGATTAAAATTTGCATGCATGCAAGGGAACAGTAGTTGAATAAAGAAACGATGCAAACAAATGCTTTTTGAATTTGTAATACCAAAGGGTTGGATCCAGCCAGAGTTTCCACTATTATTAAAGAAAAGTATAACTCTAAGGCTGTCTTGTTTTGAATTCTTGAAATTACAAAGTGCAGAGGCCAAACTTTCATTCAAATTTAGTCATTATATTGTTGAATTTGCTATTTGTCCAGGGACGGAGCCGGGGCTGGACTGTGCGGTCGCCCCCTCAATTTTGAAAAATCATTTTTTTACCTTACAAAATTTTTTATATTTGAATTTTGTCCCCCCTCAAAATAAAAAAATATCATATTTTTTCCCTTTATTTTGAGTTCATCCCCCCCAAATTCAAAATCCTAGCTATAACGAAAGAGAAATAAGAATATAAAATATGTCAAAAGCTGTAATTGAATCTAGTTTCTTATTATATTTTTCTCCACAGATATACCGTACCGTACTTGCCCCCCGCACCCCCCTTTGACTCCTTCAATTATCTGCCAAAAAAAAATGTATACATATATCACAATAATCTCGCCCCCTTCGTTCAAATTCCTGGCTCCGTCCCTGATTTTGTCAATTTTTCTTTTTAAATAAGAATATTTAATTCCATTGTCAGTTAATTTAATTTATTGATTGACATCCATTCGAGTTTTTTATTTTTGTAGAAGAGTACTAATTAAGTTTTTATGGATTTATGTCATTAGATTCAAAATGCATGCATGTCTCGATGCATTTTACAAAATTCATGCGTGAAGCGTTTCTGTGTGGTTTTTTTTTATTTGGCTTATATATCATGAAATATGTGAGATTGGAAAGAGAGAAACAGTGAATATTAAATTAAAGCTCTGTGCTAACTCAACAATGAAATTCAGTGATAAGTCCGGTTCAACAAAAACAGCCAAGAAAGACATACATGCTTGTATCGAATGAGAAATAGAGATACAAACTAATAATCGGGGACGCAGCCAGGATTTGAGGTTCTAGAACGAATAAAAAAAAGGGGGGGGAAACTTGATATTTTCAGGGTTTTTTTTTAATTTCTTTTTTGGGAGGAAGCGAGGACAAAATTTAAAATATCAAAAGTTTTTAGGGGCTAACGTTTTGTTTCTTAAAGTTGAGGGTGGCGGCTGCCCGAACCAGCTTCTCCCACCGGCTCTGCTAATAACTACTCCCTTCGTCAAATTACTATATACTTACAAGTTTGGCTTGGCTTGACGCAAAAAATTAGATGGAGAGTTGAAAATGAAAAGTTTTGAGTATCTTCATAATTTTCCCTCCAAAAATAATACTTGTGAATCATTGTCATACAATTACTTTGTGTAGGAAAAGACTTTCCGAGAAAAAACATTTAAAAGATATATTAATCTTATAAGTTTAAGACGTGTGCAAAAGAAAATCAGAGTGATAAATCTGAAACATAATGAATAATCTTTTTAATAGGGAATTAGCAGATTATTTGAGGCGAGACAAAATGCTTGTTCCGAATATTATACTTGATTTAGCTCGTTTATCGTTGGCTAAGACAAACCAAATCCTACAACCCAAATGGGTCGAACAAGGACACCTATAAAAATAAATTATGAACTGGACTTGACAAAATCAAGCTGCCTCCATACCTAATTGAATAGAATCAAATCTAGACATAATTCAAAGTGATCTGCTATAGTATTCCTGTTTGCTTCGTATTATACGAGGCCAAACACCCTAAATATATGATTGTAAAAGTAGTAAACCAAGTAAATTTGTAGAGTCTTGAGAGAGAATTTATTGTTGTTCCCCCCATAAATAAATAGGAATTGTATTTATAGGAAAGAAAACGACTGCTATTCATGAAGTGACATTTGGGCCAACTGGGCCTAAACATATGCTAAATAACTATTGAACCTTTGTCATATGAGTCGTCGGGTCGGTGATCAGGGTCGGGTTCCATGGTTTTATAAGATATTTATTTTAACGTTATAAAACAATATTAGGTGTAGCTTTTTGACCTTTGACTATTAAATATTATAAGATTAGATTTTTGTACTCATCAATACCTAAAACAAACATCATAAATAGTTTATTTTCATTTTCATTTTTTTATTACAAATTTTCATATTCATTAAATTGTTATATATATGGACAATTATTTTTCTAGTGGAAGATCCCAAACAACCTTAGGTTTCATGAGATAAGATCTATAAAGTAGTGCTCGAGTTAAAGACAATATATATATACACTCCGCCCAAAAAAAAAAACAGAAAAAGAGTCAAAGACAAAATAAAAATTATGATGTGGTACGTAATTTTTTTTCCCGTTACAGCTAATATATATCCAACTTTGTCAAGAGTCCAATTATTAGTGATTGCATTTAAGTAGATTATTCGACAAGACTTCACGAGAGAGAACCAAAATCTACTATGCCTTTTGCTTTATCTTTTTGTTTTTATGTAATTTTTCTTGCTCACTTCATTTTTCATTTTTCAGCCATCATGGTTTTTCTGGTGGGTTGAAATATTTATTTAATTAATTTGTTCATGCCTAAAAATCCCATTAAGATACTCTCAATATCATGCTGTTGTTTCCTTTTGGTGATTTTTAATTGATAATATCGTGTATATACACATTTTTCTCTTTAAATATAAAACATTAAAATATTTTATGTAAAAAGAATAAAATTGAATTAACCATGTTAATTAACGTCCAAGATATCTTATTTCTATTTTTCAGAAAATATAAAAAAATTTACACCTTAAAATCAAAATTGTCATTTGTGTATAAAATTCTAAAAAAGAATTTCTTTAAAGAAAATGATAATTCTTTACCTAATAAGACAAGGAATATTTTCAATTGGAAAAAGTGCAATCGAAAGCTTTTTCAAGTACGTTGAAGTTATGAGGCAGTGGACCAAATCTAAATTTTATGATACTACAGTAGTGAAACACAAATACAAATGTTTTTTTTTTTCCTTAGTAACACACTTGTACCATGTACGCGCGGGGTTCATTGTAACATATCCAACATTAGATTTAGATGCGAAGTAACTAAAAATTAAAATCTCCTTGTGCTTCAAGGCCTGCATAGTAACAATAAAAAATGCTCGAAACTATTAGCAGGAGTAGAAACAGCAGCCGTCAAAAAAATTACAGCCTTTTCGAATAGGAACTAGTCAATCCATGGGTATACCATGAAGTTACAAAGGTTGTAACTGTGAACCAACCACCTACAACGAAATAGGCATAGGGAAAGAGCAATAGGCCGGACCAGCGTACAAAAACGAAATGTTCCCTTTTCATAACCAGTCATTCATAATATCAAATAATCATTTTAATTGTTGGTAAATTTACCAAGGGCTATAGTCATAGTGACCCTCCTATTCAATTATTTCGATCCTTTCCGAGCACCTCATAATATTTTTGGGGCGTTTGAAGATTTGGTTATTTCTCTATGATTTCTCTTGCACTGCCCCTTCCAACCGGTTTTGAAAATAAAAATCCTTTATTGATCCATAAACTGACTTAGGAAAATCCAAGAACTCAATTTTTGTTACTAAGCATATGAACCATGAATTGTCTTAATTGACAATTAAATACTAGCTAGGTGAAGTCCCAGGCAATGCAAGTAGGCTTTTTTGTAAGTCAAAGCATGATAATTCATTTATGTCTTTTTACTTTCCTTATTTGCTTCCGCATTTCATTTTCCATTCTTTTTGTCACCATAACAAAAAATAATTCGTTCAAATAGTCAAATTTGATGTTACAGAACGCTGCAAACATGATATATTGAGTTAACAGTAACAAAGGATAAAATCTAAGTTATATTTTTGATATATAATGATACATATATGATGAGAAATCGCATTGTCATACGATTATGGTTATACAAATATTTATAGTTTATAGTAGTGTAAATATGTTAATGTGACAAAAGAATTTATAATCTTTCTTTTGTTATTATTAGACTTATAAAAATTTATTTTGACAAATACTTGAGCACTAAATATATATAATTAATAAAAATCTATAAATTGTCCACAATCTCGTAAGTAGAATGTTACAACTATATATAACAATACAAATAAATAAATATTAGTGACAATCATTGTCTAAAATTTTGACCGAAACACCGAAATTTTGGTCAAAATTTCGGATTTTAGGGGGTTTCGAAGCGAAATCAAACATTCGATCCAATTTTACAGAATATCTTCCGAAATTTCGACCGAAACCTGAAATTTAAAATATTTTTATCAAATATCCATCGAAATTTCGGCCGAAACCTGATATTTCCTGAAATATTTACCGAAACCGAAATTTTGGCCGATTTTTTTTTTATCTTTTTAATTTTTTTTAAATATCATATAATTAGAAAATTATATTTATACACATAATATGGATCGAATTCACATAATATGTGTCCACTTTGGGGATATAGTGGATACTCAATGGATACAATGTCACACCAACCCTACTCATATCCTTTGTCACAGGTTTATATTACTACTCCTGTCCAGTTTGTTGTACCCATTGGGGTTTTTCAAGATTCAGCACCAAAAGGATATCATCATCATCATCATCATCATTATATGCAGTACTACCAACATTCCATGTCATGGGCAGAATATTGTCAACATATAACAAATAATTTTCACTTGCAATATAAAAGTAGAGGTAGGACAGATACTAGTGATAGCGATTTTGATCATCCTAGAAACTCGATGTGGTATTGAGTAGTAACTTTTACTTAAATTTTGGTACATTTTATTTTAATGAAATTCTCATGAGATTTGGTTATTATCTTACTATCAAATTATATTTATTTCATATTTTTCGAAACAGTTTTTAGTGATATTAAAGATGCATAAAAGATAAATAAAGTTACCTAAAATTTTATTACAAATTCCCAAATATTTTATAAATTTTCATGATTTCTTTATAATCGAAACAGAAATTTTGAATATTAACGAAATTTTCATCGAAATTTTCGTAAATTTATTACACCGATATCTACACCAAAACCGATATTCAAGTCCTTGGTGACACTGCATTAGATAAAAAAAATTTGACCAAACATTAGATATGTACATGCTACATAGTGCATGACTAATGTTTACTTGTAAGTTGTTTACTTGTAAGTTGTTATAACCTGTATATATTTGCATATAGTCGCAACTCGCAACTCGCAACTCGCAACTCGCAACATTACTTAACAAAGGAAATGATTGCAACAAAAAATCAATAAATAAAGGAAATGAATCAGCAAAAGACAACATTCTAATATATATATATATATATGTATATACATGTATGTATGTGTGTGTGTCACCACTCAAAGTGACTTAATTGTGATGGAAATATATAGTAAAAAAACAAAAAGTGAAAACCCTCGTGCATTCTCGACCATCTGTCAATTTTCAAAACAGTTCTTAATTAATTAAAAAGTGATAAGAATCATTATGTTGGGATTATTAACACCACACAAACCCAAAATGAGCCACCTCCCACCATATTAAAAAGATGCATAAATTTAATTAATGAACCCCACATTACCTGCTTAACACTCCATCTTTTCCTTTAATTAATTCATATTTTATATTTAGAATGCCTCTAAATAAAATTTTAATTAATTTTTAAAGTGACTTATTTTTCTTCCACATAACTAAGTTTTATGACATTATTGTAAAATTCTCATTTTTTTGTAAAGAATTACTTTAAACTTTTGTATCAGACAAATAAAGCAAGCAAGGTGTAAGACATAGTAAAACATATATAGATATGTCTGAGAATTGAGATACGAATTTAAATTAAAGACAAGAACAAGTTTGTCTTCCACGTTGCAAGCAAGTAGTGATGCGGTGGAGCCCCATCACGGCCTAAATTTATTTTACATGTGATATTCTACTCCATAGCTCCTTAATTTCTTTTATATGTGTTTCCTTTATAGCACTCCAACTATCAATACGAGGACTAACAAGGGAGGGGAAAAAAATTAAATACAATATATATATATATATATATATTAATACGGCTTGATCTATGAGTCAGGGCTAAAGGTAGTTAATCCTGCTCAAACGCCCAGAAGAATGTGATAGGAAAAAGCTCTGAATTTGCTTAGTCATTTGTACTACAAATCGAGCCTAATATTTCGTATCAAAGGAATTTGAGATGTTTGAACGGGATCAATGAATTTAATTGTTTGATATATAAATTGTACCACATCATGTACATTAGATTACAAAGGATAATGATAGCTTTTCATTCTAATGATATTATCATTTGAATATTCAACAACTTAATTATATATCCACTTGGTTACTATTTAAATAGATAGTTAATTTATTATTGAAGAATATAACTCTTAGGAGGCATAGACACTTGATTTTTGTGAAACAAACACAAGTATGTATGAATTGTAAATTCTAGTTATAGAAGCATGTTTTTGAAAATGGATAATTTCTTAATCATTCTTGAGCGATGGGTCGTTATAGGATTTTTGACTCTAGGGTTATTACAATTTGCAATTATTTGTGAGTAACATTTATTATGATTATTTGGATGGACCTATAGGATTTCCAAAGAGAAAAGGAGGTGCAATAGTTGTTTTAACGAAAAATCTTATATTTATTTTTCATTTACCAATATCCCAGTATTGCATATTCCAAAATGAAATAAAGTGAAGGACTTAAATAAATGGAAAATTAATAAGGAAACAGAAAGGCGATCCAACTTCCAAGTCCTGTCGTTTTCAATAGCGTGATATGTATTGATACTTTAAATTGAACAAGTGTCACATGGATTAAGGTGGGATGGAACCTATTGACTCTATTTTAAAAAAAGTTGATCAAGATTGAGACACCCTCCTAACAGGATAAAAAGGCGATTTATCTATTTTCCCAATATGCATGATAATCTCATACCTAAATAAATAAATATAACTGATAAAGAAAAATTATGGTTCCATATGAAGGGTAGCCATATTATGCAAGATAATGTACAATAAATCCAAGGCAAATTGTACATGTACATAAAGGAACTTGTTTACCACATATACACTACAACTTGTTCCATGCTATATATATTTAGTAATCATATATAATATATTAAGTGGTCCGAAGCATGACAAATATTGAATTATTTTTTTTTGCCAAAAAAAATATAATCTATTTATAAAAAACTTATACATTCAACCACCCAATATATGTCTCTCACATTTAATAAGCCCTACGATTATGCACTTTTTGACCAATTAGGATTCTCAATTTCAGAATGATATTTTGTCTTGAATTTTTTTTATCATACTCGTATATTGTATATATAAAGTCCGCGTCACAAATATATTTAAGGGAAAAAATTATAAATGTAACTTGTATATGAAATATGAGATAAACATTATTTTTTAACCGAGTATACAAACTTGTTTTCAAGTGGGAGCTAATACACGCCATGTCCTACAATCTAAACAGTCCCCCACCTAGAGCAAGATATTATCACCATTTGTCATGTCTATGTACCATTCATTTATTCTACAACTTTGACAACTATGTACAGGAAATAATATGGTACATCGGGAGTATTGTTTTCGATGCATCCATCATCACAAATTCATGAGTTAGGGTGATTTTCAACCCTTGAATATGTAGCTCTAGTGTACAGAGAACAACACTCTCGATGCACCATAATATTATCCACTATGTATGCACTAGTCAACACCATTCTTCATGATCATGGAGATTTGCTACAATCAGCTACTCCAAACCCAACTCGTCGATTCGTGAGATCAAATTCCACCCAATGATTTTGCTGATGAAAATTACCAATTATGTTGCTAGTAACCCCAAGCGACTCCGACCGTCCGATCGCGACACAATGAATACCATCTCCCACATCGTCCAAAATTCTCTCGTGATTGATCAAAATTGATACACCTTTCTCGAACTCAAAAGCCATGTCCCCTATCGACCGTCCGATCTCGATCGGATTGCCATCGAAGCACATATCCAACGATCCACCGTAAACGTACCCTTTCTTCAATTTCGGACCTACTAGGGTTACAACTTGTTCCCTCACCTTAGCATAGGCCGCATCCACGAGAAACGTGTATTGAGTGCCGGAGTCAATCATCGTCTGGCAGGACCCACCAGCGTCCGGCCGGAAAGCCGCCACGGGGATGTTCAATTTTTTCCCGCCAATTTTGATACCCTCCAATCCGACGGTGTAGGCTAGGGGGTCAAAATTGGGGGAGCGTTGACTTTGAGGGAAAGTCAAAAGGTTGATGTATTGGAAGGTACGAGAATTGGGGTTTTGGCCTAGGTAAAAACTGCCCGTTGGGTGAATCTTGTCCTGCCCGTGTCTGACCGGGACGCAGTAAGAGAATCTTGGTACCTTAGCTTGGGAAATAAACGACAGCCGTCCAAGATTCATACCCAAAATGCCCTCAGCCTCGCCGGAGTCCGTAGCGCACCCGAGAATCAAGGGAGGGGTACTTTTGGAATTAGAGAACGTGAATTTTTCTCTGACGAGATTGCCCTCGGCCAAGGTCCCGTCAGCGTAGAAGTAAGAATAGTGGCACAAGCGTTTTTGGTCGCACGTCGTCGGGAGGGTAAAATCGGGAATTCGGGGCTTGCAGACGGGGTGGTCGCAAGGGAGGACAGAGAAAGAGGAGGAGAGAGAGGGGTCAAACGACGTCGTTGACGGAGGCGGCGGCGGTGGCCGGGGTGATTTCCGGTGGCACTGAATCCACGACAGCTGGCTGCCGGTGTCCAATACCATTTGCTGCGTCTGCGGCGGCGTGCCGATTGGGAGAGAGACAATCAGGGCCATTGAATACTTGAATGATGACTGGTAGTTGTAAAGGAACGGCGATGATGATGGCGTCGGTTCGTTCTTATTCTGCAGCCGCGTCTCATTAGATTCCGCCGCGGCCGCCGTCGTGAGAAATTTTGACTTGGACGACAGTGGGGCAGACGTTAGGGGAAAAGAGAGAGAGAGTGAGTTTTGTTGAATAGTGAGGTGGAAAGAATTGATGAGAAGAAGGAAAAAGAGAGAACTGTAGGGAGCCATTTTTCATGAACTGCAGGGGTTGAGGGTGTGTGGCCGTGGGGGGCGGGTGTTGGTATTTATACGAGTTTGAAAGTGGAAATAAAGAACACTGCAAGGCCAAAAAAAGGGGTGAACGCGGTTTCTAGCTTGGGTTATAATTTGAGTTGAGTGGTTGTATCTAATAATTCACCAGTAATTAGCTACTTAGCTTCTACTACAGACTATACACTGCTACTACTGTATATATAGGTTGGCCAATAATTTAGGTTGTGTTTGCTTGTGTTTTTAAACACATTTTGGTCAAAATTTATTTTGCTTTATGTTTTTTTTTATCATAAGGACTTTTTTGGTCAAAAAATTTATCTGTTAGGGTGCCTACTAATTACATCAACTACAATATATATATATATATATATGTAATCATAATATTATAATCATTTAAAATTCATATTATATTATATTTTTCAATCATTAACTAATTATAAACACAACTTTTCAGACAAAAACTTGCATGATTTGACTACTACAGTAACTTTTGTTTCTTCTGAAAATAAAATCAAACACAAAACCAAACACATTTTCATCAATATACACAACTCCCAATAAACATTTTCACCAAAAATTTTACCAAAAAAACCCCAAAACTAAAAGCAAACACAGCCTTGGGTTTTCTTTGAATTTTACATATCCCTAACTTTTCTTCTTTCATTCTTTTCTTTTACTTGAGATGAGATGATTAGATTGGACAGTTGTTTCACCTTTGAAAAATTCTTTCATTGTCTTTTGAATCGATCTTTAGTTTTTTGCTTGTCACAAGTTCGAATCTCATTAAAAATACAAAACTCGCTATCTTGAGTTTGGCCCAGTCGAACCAGTGGATTTGGATTAATTTCTACAAATTTCTCTTTTATCAATGATATGATTCCATGCATGCTTTACAACCCTAGCTACTACCATATTCTTATCATACCAATTTGATATAATTCAATGTTTTTGACTAACCACCAAATGAGAAAATAAAATACTTGATGTTACAAAGTACTGTAATGAGAAATTAGGAAATGGGTGGTTAGCATTAATCAGCAAAAAAGGACTTCCAAATCACAGCTCTTTTGTTGGCTTTTCACTTTGTCTTTGCTTATTAAGAAATTTAAAAGTAATATTATTAAAACATCAAAGTCGAAACTAACACACACTTGTCCAAAATATAGACTTCTAACTATTCAGTTCATATTACTTTTTAATTTTTTTCATCCAAAAATAATAATAAAAGAAATATTACCTTTTATTTTTATTTTGTTACCGAAATGTATGGGACCAACAGATGGTGGGTCCAATATATTTCAATTACACATGATTTTCAATTTGGTGCATGAATATGGCACTAAAATCCAAAAAATCTAACCTATCAAAAAAATAAAAATCCAAAAATTCAAATGGACTATTTTTAGTAGAATTGTAATATTTTTCACATGATCGATTTTGTTAATAGTGTTGGACGTTCTGCACATTCCATCCCATTTTGATTTGGAATCATGTTAACCATATGCTAAAGACTTTTTTTTTCATTGATTTATTTTATGTATTGAGTACTATATATAAACAGAGTCGATGCGTCGCAAAATTTTATTTAAGAATATGCAAATTCTTTCATTCGGTTACAATTCTTTATCATGAACAACTGATGAAGCAATATTTGGTATTGTCATACTATGGTGCTTATAGTTTACGACACGAATTATACAAAATAAAAAACATTATGCTATTATTTAAGTACGTACTTAAATACTGGTTAAAAATTAAGAAAAAAAATATATATGTATATAAATTTATATCAATATTAGAAGTATATACTTGGGAAGGAAACAAGTAATATGTCCAATATTTTTTATATTACAAGTACTTGGGTTCAGGGAAGGAAACAAGTAATATGTCCAATATTTTTTATATTACAAGTACTTGGGTTCAGGGAAGGAACCAGGATTCAGAGCTCGGGGGCAATGTAAGAATTTGGGAAAATTTTAATATTTTTAGAATTTGAGGGGGGCAAAATGTCAAAAATAAAAAATTTATAGGGGTTAAAATATAAAAAGTAAAAATTTTGTAGAGGAAATTTTTTTTCCCTCAAAATTGAAAGGGAGGGGGGGGGGGGGGGGGGGGGGGGGAGTCTCTGCTTGGGTTAAAAAATAGATATTAAAATCATTGGAATTCAAAATTTAGATTCCACAATTTTATGCAAACTTTTTACATCGAGTAATGAATGGCGGAGCTCTTTTTCCAGTAGTTAATTTTAATTTGAATTTCACGAACCATGTATATCATTTGATTTATTTGAACTTGATTTGACATGTATATCATTCACTAATTATTAGGCTTGACTTATTAAGCTAATAAGAAAACAAACTACATATACAAATATTGCTTTATTGTAAGATTTTCTTATCTTTCGGCTTTGTTTTTAAAGACCCCTTTTCTTGAATCAAGTTATATATTGATCTCATTGCATTTATCCACATGCAAAAATACATCAAGATTGAAGAAATATTACTAATAAAAATGTATATTTTTTTTTTCTTTTTTGATGTTTTTGTGCTTTCCAATTTTGCTCCCATACGTTTCCTTTTCGTTTTGCTTTCCAGCTAGCAAATTACAACCAAAGGAACATTGAGAAAACTTGAGAATAAAGTGTTGCATGTATGTATGGTCTCTTTATTTTTATTTTTTATTTAAATGTTTTTTTCTATCGTTTTCAGAGTTATTATAGTTATTATGGCAGTTGACTACTGAAGTACATTGACTATTAAGTGATCTTTTCATGACAATTATATATGGAAAGAGCTAGGTTCTGAGTGTATCAAAATTAATGCATGACTTAGGAGTCAGAAAATATAAGCATTGAAATTTATAGACAGAGGATGATTGTCAAATATTATCAGAAGATTCGTTTACAATGTACATTTTAACTAAGTGTGCGTATCATTTAAAAAAATTATATATTGTATCAGATACTTTTTTTCTTTAGAATTTTTATCCCCAAACACATAATATTGTTCAAAGTTTTCTATGTTTTTTATCCATATTATTTTCCCACTTTTCGTCTACAAAACAAAATGATCCGAGACGAAATGAAATGTCAAACATCTGCTCGCGTACCTTCTTGTTTCTAAATTAACAAACATATTTATCTTCATATACATCTCTAAAATACATTTTTTTTTCTCACTTTCAGTTTTCGAAACGACGCGAGACGAAGTGAAATGTCAACCATCCGCTCAAATGCATACTTCTAAATTAAGAAACAAATTTATCTGGAAAGAATTTGATTAAAAAAAAGAGAAATTGTTGTGGTCCGGATGTTTGCCTTAGAACTCCACTTGTATCTCTTTGAAAACTTAACTAGTTCACATTTAAATGTTCACTCTTATATCTTGATTGTGCTAATAACTCTTATCTAATGTTGTGGGCTTGTATTTTCAAGATTAGAGTTATCACATATTCGATTAGTCTTTGTACTCTTTATGTACATCTTTCATATATATACAATAAAATTGTCTTCTTTCCTTTCCGGACGTTGTCCGATTGGGTAATCCACATAAATCTCTGTCTCCTTCATGATTTAGATTCTTGATTTCTTATTTTTCATTTTGACATATGATCGCTAAGGGAGAAGTGTGCTTTTAAGAAATGTTGAAATGATGAATCGAGCTAATTCGAATAATAATATTTGAACTTAAAAGTCAAAGTTCACTTAAAAAAAATGTAATATCAATGACAAAATTGGGAGTGACAATATTAAAATTGTTGCTAGATATATATAGTGAGTGACAATAATTTTTGCTTTGTCATAATAAAGATTTTTAGTAACAAGAGTTTTTTTAAAGTTGTCGTCATACAATTAGTGACACATGCATAGTGACAATACAAATAGAGTGACAAATATGATTGTTGTCACTAATTGTCAATAGTGACAACAATTTTCTTGTCACCAATTATCAAGAGTGTCAACTTCTATACAAATCTTATTACTATTAAACAATTAAAACCTATTGTTGTGTCAAAATAAAAATTTTTGTCACTAAAAATTTATAAATAGTGACAATTTTTATATTGTCATTTGACATTTTATCATTAATATCTTAGTTTTTTGTAGTGGTTATGTAGCTCGAGTCAACTTCAACAAGTTCAAGCGGTGAATTATACTGTATCGAACTTGAGTCTCCCGAGTTTTTCTTGTTTGTTGGCTATGAAGTTTCTTGCATGCTTTCGATTAAGGGCAAAATACACTTTGTACCCTTGGACTATCCACTTTGTATTATTTAGGTCTCTGAACCATTAAATGTGACAAAATGGTCCCTAAATTATCAAAAGAAACAAAATGGTCCCTCGACTTGATGGACTTTTGACTTGTCGTGATATGTTGCTCACGTGGTACCGAGTTTGACCATTGAAATGTGGCAATTGAAAGTTTGTCAATTTTGCCCTCACTTGCTATCTATAAAATGGATCTTTTGTGTGCTTATAAATTTGCTACTTTTAAATCATTTTGGCACCATTTTCTACTAACTTTTGTACTGAAAATAATACACCAATTTTCTACTAATTTGTTTTTAAAAAAATTATTTGATCAATTCTTAAGTTAATAAATGAAGGGTAATAAAAAATATTTGATCAGTTCTGAATTACCTCTATTTATTAGTTTAAGAATTGATCAAGTAATTTTTTTATTGAATCTTTTTTTTTAATTTTTTAAATTGATAAATAGCATAATACGAATTTATTTTTGAGTATTGAGTATTTTAAATATTTTTATAAAATTTATTTTATTTTTAATATGAAAACTATTTAAAATACATTTTTAAATTTTTTTAAGAAGATTAAAAGTTTTGAACGTAAAGTTAAAATCATAATTAGTATCAATTGTCAATATAAAATTTCTACAAAAATAAATTTCTAAAAAGAACAACAATTGATTAATTTTTGCTCTAGAAGGCTAAAGACAATTAAATTCATAAATTTATTAACCTTAAATGTTGGATTTTGTGGAAAGAAAAGCTGGTGAATGAGTTTTTTGGATTAAAAAAAATATTATCATGGATTTTTTTGGGTGTAAAATTTATTTTAAGGGCTTCTAGCTAGTAAATTTCCCTTAAAAAATTAGTAGGAAATCATTGTACTTATTTTTGCACAAAAATCAATATAAAATGGTAACCAAATAGGGTTAAACAAGCCAATGGGGGCAAAATTGACTAACGTTTTCAATGGTCAAATCCAATTGGACGTTAGCAACATATCAGGGGAAGTCAAACGTTCATCAAGTCGGGGGACTATTTTACTACGTTTGATAACTCAGAGACTATTTTGTCACATTTAATAATTTAGAAACCTAAATGATACAAAGTGAATAATTTAGGAGTGCAAAGTCTATTTTACCATTCGATTAATTCTTATAAAAACGTTAGAATAAAATACAAGTCAAGAACATAAATAAAAAAAACAAATATAACGATTAATGGCCTACTCAAATCATCATAATTACACGGACTCTAGAAGACATAATTTCATTACATCAGAAGAAAACTCCTTGATTTCTATATCAGTTACTCTCAAGGAGAAAGATGATTGATTTAGGGCCTGGATGACTATTTTTACTATCTCTTAGGGCATCTTCAATGTGTAACACAAAAATGGTGCAATTTTTGCACCATTTTTGTGCAGCTACAGTAATAACACTCCAATGTACTGCACCATTTTTCACACAAAAAGTATATTCCCTAGAATATTTCTTTTTACACCTCATTTATATCAATTCTCTTATTTTACAAATAACACCCAATTTTAAGTTTTTGTTACGTATTCATCCAAGTAAATATATTGTGTTGTTTTATGATATTACAATTTATTATATTTTCGTAATTTAATAATAATAAATAACATTTTAATAGTAAATTATTAAAATTTTAATGTTTTTAACTTATATTATATATCCACTCTGTATTACCTTTAATATATATCTATTATTCATAATTGAATTAAAAGCATCTATAATAAATTAACAAAAATTACAAACATAGGATCTAATCATAACTTTTTCAAAATTTAGGGCCTAATTATATAGGACTTAATTGTAACTATACAAAATTAAAATACTAAACTGAAATAAATATAAGATTAATAAAAAGCAAAACTTGTAGGCCCTACCCACCACAAAAATGCCGTTGGTGAATAGTATCACGCCATATTGGGCGTGACACTGTTCATTTTCTGCATTTTTGTGTGAGATTTGCTGCTCCATTGGAGCTGCAAAAAGTGTAAATCACACAAAAATGCAGCTCCATTGGAGATGCTCTTATCTATTTTTAAAATATGATAAAATTAGCATCAATCAATTGAGTCACTAGCAAAGTTGGTCACCCCAATCCGCTTAATAAATCAAGTTTAAACATTATTTTATCCTCAACTTTTAAAAATATGATCTAATTTTTCAAGCTTTAAGACAAGCTTGGATTTCAATTTTTTTAATATTCACCTAATCTCAACTCGTATGCGTCCTTAAATTGAATCTTTTTAGTGAAAATATTATGTTGACGATATAAAAAGAATGGATTTAATGCAATTTACCTCCCTCTGATATTTCGATATAGCAAAAAAAAAACCTTTGAAAAAAGAACAAGAAATTTAACCCCCCCCACCCCCCGATTAACATAATGAAGCAAATTAGCTCCCTCTGCGCTTCAATCGCGCGTTTTGCAGGTAGGTATGATATTTTGACTTTATTTGAACAGTTTTGCCCCCAACCTTACAACCATCAAATTAAATATATTAGAATCAATGGTCAATATTAAATTCTCTGTATCATATTTAATATTAAATCTTAATAAATAATATTTATTGATTTTAAAATTATAATTAATATACATTTAAAATTTAAGATATATTATTAAACTTTGTATATAATGTATACAATATATGTAGATATATATACTGTATATTTGTATCTATATATATGCACACATGGGTGTCAAACTAGGCGGCGAACAGTTGACGGAAAGGATGATTGGACGTTAACCGGAAACCAGGCGGTGGCGGAGAACGTGGGTGGCATACCAGAATACAATGCCGGCGGCGGCGGCGCATGTGGGTGGCAAACCAGAATACACTGCCAACGGTGGAGAACGTGTGTGATTTTGAGTCAGAAAGAAAGCAGATCCGCCATAGCCGTGCCCATGGTCTAAAATTTCGACCGAAACACCGAAATTTTGGGGGGTTTCGAAGCAAAATCGAACCTTCGATCCAATTTTGCAAAATATCTTCAGAAATTTCGACCGAAACCCGAAATTTCGGCTGATTTTTTTTTTTTAATTTTTTAATTTTTTTTAAATATCATATAATTAGAAAATTATATTTATACACATAATATGTGTCCACCTTGGACACATAGTGGATACAATGCCACACCAACCCTACTCATATCCTTTGCCACAAGTTTATGTTACTACTCATGTCGAGTATGTTGTACCCATTGGGGTTTTTCAAGATTCAACACCAGAAGAATATCATCATCATCATTATATGCAGTACTACCAACATTCCATGTCATGGGTAGAATATTGTCAACATGTAACTAATAATTTTCACTTGCAATATGAAAGTAGAGGTAGAACAGATACTAGTGATAGCGATTTCGATCCTCCTAAAAACTCGATGTGGTATTAAGTAATAACTTTTACTTAAATCTTCATACATTTTATTTTAATGAAGTTCCTATGAGATTTGGTTATTATCTTACTATCAAATTATATTTATTTCATATTTTTCGCAACAGTTCTTAGTGATATTATTTAACAAATTCATTATCCATATATTGTATATAGAATATTATTGATGTAAAAGATGCATAAGAATGATAATTAAAGTTATCCAAAATTTTATTGCAAATTTTCAAATATTTTTATAAATTTCTATGATTTCTTTAAAATAGAAATCGAAATTTTGAATATCCCCGAAATTTTCATCGAAATTTCAGTAAATTTACTTCACCGACATCTACTCCGAAATCGATATTTAAGACCGTGCCTGTGCCACCATCAATCATTGCTCCATCGCCGCCCCGCCACCCCAGCTTTTTGTTGTCGTCGCCTACTCCTTTTTCCCCGCCGATAGCTCTATGATTCCTCACCGCCTCGCCTGGTTTCCATGCACATTCGTCACCTCCGTCGCCTGGTTTTTGTCCACATTCGTCACTGCCCGTTGCCTGATTTTCCACCCTCGTTTGCCGCCACTGTGAAGGTGCGGATTTCGAAGAGTGTAGCGGCGGATATGGAGTGTCGTGGTAGATCTGGAGTGTGGATTTGCGGATTGGAGGTCGAAGGTGAACGTGTGAGTTTCGAGTGTGGCGGCGCGGGCTGGAGGTCAGCAGTGGAGGTCGACGGCCAACGGCGTGGGGATGGTGGGTTGATTTTGAAAGAATGGTGGGTGGTTATTGGGAAATGTGAATTAAGATGAAAGAGAAAAAGAAAAAATTAAAGTAAATAAATTAAAAAATAAAAGAAAATAAAAAATTATAATGTAAATATCCTTAAAAAGTAAGGGTATTTTGGACTTTTTATTAATGAATATAGGTGAAATGTGTTTAGGGAGGCAGTGTGCTTCATTATTTTTTTCATGGGGAAGTAAATTGCTTGTTCTTTTCTTCATAGGTTTTTTTTTTTTGGTATCTATCTGTCTATACTATTATATATTTGAAGGAGGTGTGGGACCTACAATTGCTCAATTTTGACCAAATTTGACTGAATTTTGAATTCTCAGAATTTTGAATTTTTTTAATATATTAAAAAGATTTGATTGGTTTGATAGAATACTAAATATAACTTATGAAGTTGCTTAAGTTACCAAATTAAACGTAATGAATCTATACAAAAAATGAGGAAGATTATGATCAATTAACTTTTTGTCTATATGGAAAGAGAAATAATCATGGGTACGATACACAAAGGAATAAGGAAAGACACAAATTGATGGTCATAATAAATTCTTAATATCAAAATTTATTTTTCATAAAATAATGCATGATACAACAGTCATGGTAGATTGGAAGATTTGAGATCTTATTTTCCATAATAAAAACTCTTCCATTTTTAATTATATACCAGCAAGTACGTTTTACCTCATTAATGCCATAATGACTTTCACTTTTGAATTCTATAATTCATAAATATAAAGGCAAAAGACAGGAAAATTTAACGGTTGGTCATCGCTCCACGTTTTATAAATCCTTTGCTCTTCGATCTTCATTATCTCCAAATCTTCATCTTGATTTATCATCAAGAATGTCATGGTACGTAAGTTAATATCCGACAGTCGTCAATTATATATTCATTTTAGTTTTGGTTTATTATAGTTTTCAATTACATTCAAAAAAATTCTTGATAGTTGAGTATGATTTGCTTCATACAGCCATCTAGGTAAGATTCTCATCTTTCTTTGATTTTTTATTTCCAGATTTATACTTTAATCCTATAGTTTTTTAATGCCTTTTACTTGCTTACGTACTGGAAACATTTTCAATCTTTTTCATCAGACTTTTCTTTAGATGAAGTTTTTCTAATCTCCAAATCTTCATCTTGATTCATCATCAGAAATATCAGGTAAGTACTTAACAATCCTCAATATCATTATATGTTCATTTTAGTTTTTGTTTATTGTATTTTTCTATTATATTCAAGATTTTTTTGGATAGTTGAGTATAATTTCCCTCATACAACCATGCAAGTAAAATTCTCATCTTTCTTTGATTCTTTATTTTCAAATTTATATTTTAATCTTATAGTTTTTTTCTCTCTCTCTTTTACTTGCTTACGTATTTCATTGTAATATGTGATCAAAGGTTTTAGCAATTCACTTTCAATTTTTTCTCGTTAGACTTTTCCGTAAATGGAGTTTGACTAATATCCCACGACTAATTGTTTCTTCAAAATAATTTTGATGCACCTAATTTGGATAACTGATGTACAGGTTTGTGTGTCATTTTAATTATTCGACCGAGATAAGTTGAAGCGCTCTTGCTGCAGGAATTGAGATGTGTGCATGGATGAAGAAAAATATTATTAGGAGAAACATATTCTTAAATTTTCTATCATTTCATTCTTGATTTTGCCAATTGTTTAGAGAGAAAAAAAATCCTAGAGTTTATCTTGGACAAATTGGATTTATTTCAACTTATTTCTTATGCCATATATAACTTATTTATGCTTCAAATAAGCATTCAAAAAAAATTCTTGATAGTTGAGTATGATTTGCTTCATATAGCCATCTAGGTAAGATTCTCATCTTTCTTTGATTTTTTATTTCCAGATTTATACTTTATTCCTATAGTTTTTTAATGCCTTTTACTTGCTTACGTACTGGAAACATTTTCAATTTTTTTCATCAGACTTTTCCTTAGATGAAGTTTTTCTAATCTCCAAATCTCCATCTTGACTCATCATCATAAATATGATGGTAAGTACTTAACAATCCTCAATATCATTATATGTTCATTTTCGTTTATTGTATTTTTCTATTATATTCAAGATTTTTTTTTTTATAGTTGAGTATGATTTGCCTCATACATCCATGTAGGTAAAATTCTCATCTTTCTTTGATTCTTTATTTTCAAATTTATATTTTAATCTTATAGCTTTTTTGTTTTTATCTCTTTTACTTGCTTACGTGTTTGATTGTAATATGTGATCAAAGGTTTTAGCAATCCATTTTCAATTTTTTTCATCAGACTTTTCCATAAATGGAGTTTGACTAATATCCCACGCCTAATTGTTTCTTCAAATCAATTTTGATGCACCTAATTTGGATAACTGATGTACAGGTTTGTGTGTCATTTTAATTATTCGGCCGAGATAAGTTGAAGCGCTCTTGCTGCAGGAATTGAGATGTGTGCATGGATGAAGAAAAATATTAAAATATTATTAGAAGAAACATATTTTTAAATTTTCTATCATTTCATTCTTGATTTTGCCAATTGTTTAGAGGGAAAAAAAATGGAGGTACTAGAGCTTATTTTGGACAAATTGGATTTAATTCAACTTATTTATGCTTCAAATAAGCTTTTAATCACAATAAATTTTTAGGACCAATTCAATCATGCTTATGAATTTATTCTTTTTCTAAAATAATTTGATCAGCTAATTGGCGACTCTAAAAATGTTCCCTTTCTTTTTGTCATTTTTCAACTGCGTATTTTCCTTTTCTTATTATTATTAACTTAGATTAAATGAACTTTTATTTATGTGTTTTTGTTATTGGAAGAAAGCAAACTTTTATCTAATTAGGGCAAAACCCTTTTTTTTTGTTTAACTTAAAAATCATTAATTATATTTTTATCATAATATATTTCAAACTATAGATTTCCAGAAAGTTAATTTTTTATATTTTTAAAAAGAAGTGATAATCTAATCTCTTTTTTTATATTAAATGAGAAAAGTGGGAAGGATAAAGGAGCACTGTGATGCCAACGACTTTAGATTAAGAGGGTGTTTGGCTAAGCTTATTCAAAACATCTTATAAACTCCTACATTTTATAAGATGTTTTAAGAGCTTATAAGATGTAACATCTTATAAGATGTTTAAAAAAATGTGGGGGTGGGTTACTTTTTTAAAAACAGCTTATAAGATCCAAACAGCTTATTTTTTAGTCTTATAAGCTGTTTTTTTAAAAAATTTACCAAACAAATTTATAGAGCTTATAAGCTCTAAAACATCTTATAAGATGTTTAGAGGAGCTTATAAGCTTAGCCAAACATCCTCTAAATTGCTCATGACACTTTAACTACAATTTTCTTTTAGATATAGTGCTTTTCTCTCTAATTCATTATACACTAAGATAAATTATAAGTAATTAAACTAAGAAAAGGAATAGGAAATAACATTAGGCAAACATACATATGAAAGATGAGTACTCACACATTTTTAAATTATTGACCTTATGTTTTGAATAATTTAAATTAATTAGATTTTACAGCAATATTAATTCCCATCAAAAACACAATTTCACTTAGAAGTGTCACAAGTAAAACCTATTTTAATAAATACAACAATTGATATACTTAATAGTATGTGGGTGTTACGCATTATCTCATGTAATAAAGATTCGATAGATATACCTTAAGTTAAAACTTACTAATTTGCATAAAAGTGAATTCAAAGTCACAATGGTTGTGTCATCTAAAACAACTTTTAAGTTCTCATTTTCATTTTCTAATGTGTCTTTCCTGTAATGTTATCTAAAACAACATTTAAGTTCTCATTTTCTTTTTCTAACGTGTCTTTCCTGTTAATGATATCTTACAATCTAAGCTCAAAATTCAACTTAAGCAGACTCTATTAGCTCAACTTAAATATATTAATTTCAACAATGGAATTCAGAAAAAGTAATGATTGCAGCACTATATATTTTCAATTTTCACAACAAGCAATCAATCTTAAAATGAAAGGAAAAAAAATTCTAATTTTAACATTCTACATAAATATAATATGTATCCGTGCATAGCACGGGATTCACGCTAGTGTTATTATATATTTGAAGAGAGTGTGAGACCCACAATTGCTTAATTTTGACCCACAATTGTATAATTTTGATCAAATTCTGAATTCTCAAAAATTTGAATTTTTTTTACTGTTATTAAAAAAACTGATTGGTTGGTTAAGATACTAAATATAACTTATATCTTATTTATAGCAAGAAAAAAAGTGAATAAATTCATATAAAATAGACAAGATAAAAAGAAGGAAATATGTAGAATTGGCTGCCATTCCTATAGGGAAAGTGGAATGAGTTGTGGATGCAATGGACAAAAAAGAAGGAAAGATATGGCTGCATTTGACTTTGGAGTGCTTTTTTCTTTTTCCATAATTCAAGTTATAAAATTTAAGAAGGAAATTACCTAAATAAGTTAACAATCTACCTATAGTATTATATATTTGAAGGGAGTGTAGGACCCACAATTGCCTAATTTTGACCAAATTCTGAAATCTTAGAATTTTAAATTTTTTAATATTTTTTTTTTAAAAAGATTGGTTGGTTAAGGTACTAAATATAGGGAAAGTGGAATGAGTTGTGGATGCAATTGACAAGAAAGAAGGAAAGATATGGTTGCATTTGAATTTGGAGTGATTTTTTCTTCCACAATTCAAGTTATAAAAATTATTACATAAAATTTAATAAGGAAATTACTTGAATAAGTTAACAACTACATATATTCTAATCCTATAATTCTAGCAGAAGTTATAGCCATTGTTCTACTCCATAATTTTACTGTCGCAAAATTGTTACCGTCCACCAGGTATTGCTCTAAAAGTTAATTTAATTAATTTTTTGGTTTATGTTCTAGTCTCTTTATTTTATGCTTTCAAAAGTTTCCATGATATTGTTCCTTATATTTGCATGTAATGTATATTTTAATTTCTTCCATGAATTGGGATGGAAAAGGTTTACAAAGTTATCAAAAGGTATGAATATTATGTTTTTCGACTTTTTCATGTATCAAGTTTATTTTTAACATATTTTTATATTGATTAGTATTATTATCATGTTCTTTTAATCAAGGCCGAATCCCAAAATCTAGGTGGTCGGTACCCAAACTCAATCAAGTAAAGTTACCTAAGTTCTAACGTTCTTGGCTTCCTTTTTACGTAATTAATTAAAGTTTCATTTGGTTAACTACATTCATTTCCTTCATATCTATTGAAGAAATAAATTATGTATATCCATTTATTTCTGTGAGTTTATCTTCTACTAGTTTCTCTAAAGATGACTGAAATTAGAGTCAAGTTCTTTATATTGATGGCGTATATTTGACTTATTACAAATAGATCTTCAAAAATATTAAAGTTTTCGTTATTATTTTTAGTGAAAATAATTTTAATATTATTTCTGTGCATAGCACGGGGTTAACACTATTATTATTATTTATGTAAATATTATGCTTTTTGATTTTATTTTTTCCATGTACCGATATTATTTTAAATATTTTTTTTTATATTTATTATTGCTGATATTTTGTTTTTTTCTTAATCTAGGCCTAATCCCAAAATCTGAAGGTGGTTGGAATCAAAATCAATCAAATAAGGTTATATAGGTTCTAAAGTCATTGGCGTTTTTTTTTTAATATAAATAATTAATATTAATTTTGTTAATTACTTAATTCATTTTCTTTAACTCTATCGAAGAGTTAAATTGAGTATATTCATTTATGCTTATTGAAAATATTTATTATCCAATCAAGAAAAACTTCTTATGCTAAAAAAAAGGTGGCTCTTTCTAATTTGGGTGGTAACGTGTCCAAACTTCAACTACAATTAATGTCCATATCATATTTCTTTTCTTTTAACTTTTTTCAAAAACTACAATCTAATCCCCAACCTTTAAGAGTTCACAATATGACCCATACATTTTTGAAAATTTCTGTTTAGTCCAGAAATAATAAAACCATAAATTGATACTTAGGGGGGCGATATGTCTTTACCAGTTAAGAATGCTCGGAAAATTATTACAACATAAAATATAATCGATTTTAATTTTTATGAATAAATTAAGATAACAAAACTTCCACCTACAAATTACTTAGTTTAGTGAAAGACTTTTTTATAAAATACAAGTTACCTACAAACCTTATTTGATAAAAGATTTATCAATAATGAAATCTATTCAAAAATTAATATAATACCTCATTGAGTGCAAGTAATTTTTCTTTATGAATAGTGCAAGTAAGTGATAAACCAATTTGTAGAATAATTTTTATTAATCTTATTTTATTGTTAAATGAAACGTATAAATAATTAAGCAAGTTACCTTTTAATTTCTTTTTCTTTTCATATTTTGTATTAGCTTGATGTGCATTTTATAGAAGGGGACCAAAATTTGAAATTTGATGCATACGTACCACTATCTGTTTAGTTATTGCTATTTGAAATTTGTAGGACTATTATTTATTATTTACACGAATCTTTTGAAAAAATCATTAAACCATTCTATCTAAATTATTCGAACACCATTTAAATTGATATTTATTATAAATGTATTGGTTGAGTCGAACAACATAAATTGAGAGTTTTTTCTTAGATGAAAAAAAGGGAACAAATATAGGAAAGCACCAAATAGAATCAAACACCCTGCTGCTAGCTGCAATTAGCACAATCTTAACCACTGTCCCGATGCTCTTTGATGTTATCAAATCATCATATATCGAAATACGAAAAATCTTGGGGGAGAGTCACGCCCCCAATTTATTTTTATGGTGGTTCTTGAAAGTTTGGGAGCCCAATGTCAACATAGTTAAATGAGATGGATATGATACTAAACTTGTAATAAATCTCATTACAATTTTGGTTGAATAATCTCTTTTTATCTCAAATCGAAAAAGTTCGGTTTGGTTTGGTTTTCTTCGGTTCGGTTAAACCAAACCTGGTCCCCCAAAAAAATAAAAATTTGCACCTATTTTTTGCTACTTTTTTTCTGAAAAAACTTGCTAAATTAGACCACAATATTCACCAGAAAAAGACCTATATAAATTCATTTACCTCCACTATCAATCGTATGCCACACTTGACATGCGTATACAAAATAATAAATATGCAAAAGAATAACTAGAAAAATATAAAATATTAATTGCATGTAATTTAGTCAAACATAATAAATCTCCTATTATATCTAGAGGAAATCTTGGACAAACTGCGATTGGATGCAAACTTAGATACATCAGAGGATACAAAAATTTTTCCTTTTATTATTTTTCAAGGATGACTTAGATAAATACAAATTGAATTGCCTGCTTGCATCGTGGTTTTGAGCTATGTTTTTATACTCCAACGTGGATCTTGATTTGTTTTTTATTTTTTTAATTATATTTGACTTTAATTAATTTTAATCCATGCATAGCACGTGACACATAATTTTATTGGTAGGAGGTTATTTAAGTAACTCTACTTTGTAATTTACTATTGAAAGTGTCTCAATATTTCTGACCTAATATCTAAACAATATCACTTGGAATAGAGTATAATTTTGATCTATAAATCTAAGAAAAATTATTTTGGAATATTTGTTTGGAGTGTTAATTTTGCTAAGAAAAACACCTATTGTCACATGAAATAATGTGACTTTATATGCAACCTTTTCAAAAATTCTTTTGATTTTAATTTTTTGAACATTTGCTATTTGTGTTGCATCATCTAGATACATAGATTACGCAAAATTTGATGCTTACTGTATTTAAATTGCACTAATCAATACAATTTGAAATTAAGGGTACATAGTTTCATTCCTAATGCAATAATTGTGCACTCTCCAAATTACTATTATGCAAATTTCTTCTTTACATTCCACATCAATAGAAATACTTTATTTGCATGTGTTCTCTTTTTGCGTTTAGTTAAACCAATTTGTACTTTATCTTTGTATTGTCCTTTGTTTATTATTTCTATGTTCCTAAAGTACTATGTTTTTAGTTTAATTTTGTAAATACAAAGAAAGGTTAAAGTAGGGGTGTAAGGTGAGCCGAGCCGGCTCATGAGCATGGTGAGCCGGCTCGACTAGAGCTCAGCTCGAGCTCGAGCTTTTCGAGCTCGAGCTTTTTCGTGAGTCGAGCTCGAGCTCACTTATAGTTGTTCATATGCTCGTGAGCAGGCTCGTGAGCTTTTAATATTAATTTTTAATATATGTCTAAAAATACTCGTATTTCATAAAAATAATATTTAAGCTTTTTTTCCTATTTTGTTTAAATCGTGCAAAACAATAACAACAACAATTATAAGATTATATATTTTAGTTGATATGATATACTTTTCTATAAATAATTTAATGAAATCATATTTTCACGACACCCTCCTCTATTTTCTAAATACTTATTAAATATAAGATATTTAATTATTATTTATCTTAATAATACTTATTGTATATGTGAATAATGTATGCTATACATTATTAACGTATTGTTATAAGCTAAAAAGCAGAATATATTTTATTTTATTTTCTAAAAAAAAATTAAATTATTTTTTACTTCAAGCTCGAGCTCGAGCTCGGCTCATCTACTTCGAGCTTGAACTCGAGCCCTAGAAAATGAGGCTCGTCGAGTTTGAGCTCTAGCTCGAGCTCAAAAAAGTATAATCGAGCTCGAGCTCGAGCCTGAAAATTTCATCAGGCTCGGCTCGAGCTCGGCTCGTTTATAGCCCTAGGTTAAAGAAACTTATTTAAAACCAATGATGCATTTTTTTCATGCTCAATGGAATTTATTTTAATCTTTCAGGCGAAATGAATGATAATCAAGTCAGTTGCAAGCTTGCAAGATTAAAGCGAAAGAGAGAATTATATGCTTAAACGTCATAGAGGAGTAAATGTCAATTTGTTTCATGAAAATTTGGAACGTATGGATAGAGAATATCAAATACATTCAGAATCACATTACAATGGTTTGATAGTGGTTGAAGAAGCTCAAATTCATATGCCGTCATTGCGTGGCAGACGATCCATGTGCAGATCTTTGAGATGTTCCAATAGAGCAAGAATTTCACTCTCAAATCGAAGATCATCCTCCCGCGATAGAAGTTTGAAGTGTGTAGCTAGAAATATAATAAATCTAGAGAGTAGTTTATATGAGGCAGAAGATGGTATGCCATTGAGATAAAAGACATTTTATATCATTAGAATTTTCTACTTTTTTTTAAATATTTTTTGTCGTTATTCTTTTTTATTTGCATTGTTTGAATCTCGCTCTGTTATAAGTGAATTTCACATAATACTCCATCAGATTCCATTACATGTCATGTCACCAGAGACGGAAGGGGGGAGGGGGGGGGGGGGGGGGGCTGGTTTGTGAGTTTTTTTTTGCCTCTAAAATTATTTGAAATTTGACATTTTGCCCCCCTCCCCCCGAAATCTAGAATTATTAAGTTTTCCCCCGTTTTTTCTTGTATTCGCCCCCCTAACCCCAAATTTTAGCTCCGTCCATGGTTGTCTTTTTAAACTTTTTGATTGTCATGTAACTATTTTCAAATGCAGATAGTGTTTCTTAAGAAATAAAATTGGTAATAAAAATAATAGTCAAATATCATATTATAATTAATAATATGAGAATTTACTCAATAACCGACATAATAATATGTCAACTTCTTATATTTATCAATTAATTTAAAATTTCATTGTATTTGGCTTTAGTGATTTTTTCATGCGTAGCATGAGGCACGTATTAGCATTAAATATCACAGGAAGATAAATTGCTTTAAACCCTAAAAAGAATTATGGTATTTCTGCTAAATGATTGAATATGACATTGTACCTATATGCACCCGTGTTCTAACATGATTGGAATTAACGTCTCATGTCCTCGATTTGGTCTTGTCAATAGGTCAATACCGCTACTAAATCAATTCATATTAATGCTTATCAGAATAATAAAGTGATCTAAAGATAATCTAATGTGACATTTTAATGATTGATTGTTCTCTCAAATTATAATGTCACATGAAAGCAACTAGACACCAGACGTGCTTCATTTTCTTTATGCTACCAGCCACAATTTTTTTTTATTAATTATTTAATTAAAACTTTTAGATGTTGGGACAAATTAGTGGAGAATCCAAAATAAAAAGGAAGAAAACGTTGGATTATATATGTCATTAACTTGGATATTCCATATATAATTCACAAGACTTGATTGAATGTATAATTACAAAATCTTGATTGTGTTAAACAAAGCTCGGTGTGTAAAATTTATTTTTCTATTTCAACCTAAGAATAAATGTATTTATTAATTAAACACGAAATTTTGTACTAACTATTCTTGTCATGTACCAACAACCTAAATCTAAAATATACAAGTATAATAATCCATTGGTAGTATTTTATTTTTCTAAATCAAATAACTGGAGAATAGTTGTCGTCCTGTCTCTAAAATTGCCGCATTTTATAATGGAGAATCAATGTATGTTGCACTTGCTACATAACCTTATCTAGTCTGAGGAGTAGCTGAATATGTTTTATATGGGGAATCATGATTTAATTTTAGGGTAAAATACATTTTGCCCTATGAACTATATCTCTTGTATCGAATACTCTCTTGAACTGTACCAAAATATACTTACACCTTTTACGTTATGAAATTGTTTTTATTATCCTAAACCATTATTTTTATTTTTATTTTCTCATTTTTCCACCATTATTTTCTTTTTCTTAATTTCTTTTCCTACATACATTAGCTAAATTTACCCAATACATCAATATGAATTATTTAAACTAATAATTAGAAATATATTATGCATTAACGTTAAATTGATTTGGTGACAACATATTATATTAATATTTCACAAAATTCAACTAATGCATTTTCACAAGATTAAATTAATCCGAATAGATATTAATATTTTTATGTATATTTTGACTATATATATATATATAGCTTTAGCGCCCTTATAACTTACTAAAATATATGTTTGGAATTAATCCAAATATATATTTTAGTAAATTAGAGTATTAAAAATACATATATATGTTGTCAAAATATAACGAAGCTGAATTAAATTAATCCAAAAATATAATGTAGTAAATTAGAGTATTGACGGTACATATATACTTAAGTTATCAAAATATACATAAAACATATTAAAGCTGTTTAGATTAATTTAATTTTGTGATGACACATTAATTGAATTTTGTCTCATTAATATAATATATTGACATCGAATTAATTTAAAGTCAGTGCTAAAAATACTATCAATTATTAATTTATTTAATTGATCTCGATGTATTGCGTAAATTTTAAGTAATGTATGTAAGAAACTTAGAAATATATTGTGAAAAAAATGGTGGAGAAATAATAATAAAAAAATAATAGTTAAGGGTTAAGGCAATTCCTGTTATAGAATGGGATAAGTGTATTTTTATATGGTTAAAGTGGGTATTTGGCATGAGGCCTATAATTTAGGGGGATAAAATATATTTTACCTTAATTTTAAGAAGACTTCAGATTCTTCTCTTTTTTCTTCTTTAGAAAAAATGTTACAAAAAATTGGTAAAAGAAATGATAAACAATGAATATTACATCCTCGCAATTGTGAAAGTAATTTAGGCCCTACCATTTCGGAAAAGATGAACATAGAGGGTGTTTAGTAAAATAGTTTATAAACTCTCAAAAGAAGTTTGCCAGGAGCTTATGAAATAAAGAAAACATCTTATAAGCACTAAAATGTTATAAACTCTTTAAAATAAACTTAGCCAAGCACCATCTAATCTATTAATTCTCATAAGTCCTTAAAATTCCATTAGCCAAATACCCTAATATTTATTTAAAGAAAAAAAGTAAAAAATAATAATAATAAAAAATATTTATCAAAAAAAAATAAAAAAATAGAACCTAATTCCATAGGCAGTTGATTTGATTCTAGTACAACGTTGTAACTCCAGTCACAAACATTGTTCACCATTTTTCTACTAGTCAATTACCCCATCGGAAGACGGCATTAAACCTTATTTCAATTTTGTTAATCAATTCATCAATTCTACAAGGCAATGCTGAACATTGAGGGCATTTAAATTGTTGTGGCACGTTTAAAACTTTAGGCTCAATATATATTAATTTTCAAGATTAGGGTTATAAGATTTTGACAACATTTGTACTGTTACATGCAACCAAAAAATTATTGCTAACGGGAATAACAAGAAACAAAGAATTGGAAATTCTTTTTCTTTCAAATTCTTTGATGAGAGAAAAGTTAGTTCATGTGAAATTATAGTTATTCTATCAAATGAAACTTTATCTCGCTCTTCAAAATTTATTGGTAAATATAACTCAGCTTGATCATCACAATTCCACAAGCACATTAGGAATAATGCTATATTTTTTTCTCCCTCTAGTTAACATTAAAAGCTGGCACACCAGATCCTTGCGTCTTTAAAATCAACCTCGATTGTGTATTTAATTAAATAATTTATATATCTGGCTTGCATATGACAAATGAAATACGAGATGATACCAATTTGAAACACAAGATCTGTAGTGATAAGCTAGTTACCTTCAACCCATAATTCACTTACATAAGGTAGTAAATCACATGTCATTAATGAAATTTGAACTTGTGACATTCGAATAAAAACTTAGAAACTTAACCACTAGAGCATCGTCTTGGTGGTAAAGAAAGTTTGTCTCGTTTATTTTATGTTACTACTCTTGCATAAGGTACGGATTCATTCATTTGAAAAGGAAATGCAAAACCTCTGGCTGAAATGTAAAAGCTCTAATGCACGAATACTTTTAAATATGACTTGATGTAATATTGAATATTTGGCGATTAATATATTTTTAGAATACAACTCCAACACACTAAATGGGTCGTCAAAAAATAAAAAATATGGATATCATTTGGAAATACACAAAAGTCAGAAATTCGAAGAAACATCATTGCTCATAATAAATGCTTTAGTAGTTCTGTGGTACATTTGTTGATGCGATGATGCGAGTGTGAGTTGCGTCGTAATGATAGTAGATGAATCAATAACAAACTGACATTTAACAAGAAAAATAATTACGGTAAATGGGTCATATGACATGGCAAATGATAATAAAAAAAAGTGGTGGCTCAAGAGACAGACGATGAAGAAGAAGAATCATAAAGAAAAATAAGAAACATGAAAAAGATGTGGCGCCCCATGGATTATTCAAATAGTTACATTTAGATCATATGCTCGGTTATGCTTTGTACTTATATAAGTGTTTGTCTTATTTAATATCCACGATGCTATAAAGCACTTCAAACAAATAATAATATAAATTCATTCAACTTTACCCACTAGTAACAAAAGAATAAAACATATATTCTCCTTCAAAAAAAAAAAAAAACATATCAAATAATATACTTGTATTCTCGTTGTGTCATGTCTTAAAATTTCAAAATAATAAAATTTATCAAATAATATACTCATATTTTTGTTGGGTCATGTCTTAAAATTTCGGAAGATTTTATATTGCCGTATCCGTTTGTGTTTGTATCCACACTCATGCTAGCGTAAAAATCGTCAATTAAATCTTCAAATACCTATTAGCACTTCATTAAAAACATAATCTAACAAGGTCATTCTTTATTCTGATGGGATTGGTGGAGTCAGATCAAAATAGGGTCAAGAAGAGGAGTCAAAATAGAGCCAAGAAGGGTCGGGGTTGACCGAGGTCGCGAAAGAAGTCAATAGGCTGAAAAACGGGGTCAAGTTTCTGGCCAAGTGGCGCCGGATTTGGCGCCTAGGCGCCAAGGCAAAAATTAGCCACTGGAGGTGTGGTGCCACGACGCCAGATTTGGGGCCACAGCGCTACGTGCGCGGACAGCTTTTTTCAATACGCGTTTTTTACGGGTTTTTCCCGTGTTGGTCTATTTTTTGGTATGTTTTGAGTTCTAATTTGATTGGAATTGTTTTCTATTTTGTTAAGAATTATTCCCTAATTGTTTAGGATTGCTCTTCCTAATTTGTTAGGGTTTTAGACTTCTCCATCATTATAAATATGAGAACTCATTCTTGTAAATATTGATTCACTCATTGAGAAATAAAGATGTAGTCTAGGTTGGCTCGTGGATGTAGGCAAGTTATGCTGAACCACGTTAAAATACTCGTGTTTTTCATTTTCATGTTTAGATTAGAATTTATTGTTTTTTGTGTATTTTTCGTACTCTGATGCTATTATTCCTAACATATTCTACTATGAACGTGATCATATTGTTCTTTCAATAACATATAGTTTATCCTATGGTAAGTATATTACTGCCACGGTGTTTCAACAATATACCACTTATTTTTGTGGATCTTTTTTCTCCTCAAAAAAAAATAAAATAAAATTTAACCCGTAATCCAAAGCAATCGTAATCATGATTGGTACCCTTCATTTAATCTTATTCATAATTCAATCCTGAGTTCCAACAAACATGACTTGGCATGAAATGATGAAAATGGACAAGATTGAAAAAGAAAATTATAGACCATATATAATTAATTAGGCATGAATTATTATTTGGAAGTTCCAATAATTATTTATTTCTTCGGAAGTGGATGTGTGTGACATCAACATCACCCATACCTCCCAAACCATCTTCTAAAGCCCTTTATTAAAAGCATTTTAATTGAGTGCATGCCCATAATTTTTGGACCACATTATTTATCAATTACATCCATTATATATTTGACTTCTTTGAGGCTTATCTGTAGGATCCATACTAACTTTTATAGACTATTATTGTAATTTCATGATTGAAATCAAAGTTCATTTTGGTAGCCGTATAATTTTTCCAACTTCTTGTTATTTAATATGGAAAATTACACACAGATTTCCTACTTAGTGTGAAATTACTAAAATTCTCCCTCACCTATTGAAAATTATCGACACCTTCCCCTCAAAGGGTCTATTAGTAAAATTTATAAGGGTAGACTTATAAAAATTATTAAACACACAGAGGTGTGATTGTAAACAATTCTTAACATGGAAGGGTGTGCTGGTGATTTTCAATAATTGAGGGAAAATTTTAGTAATTACATAATAAGTGAGGGGATCTGTGTGTAATTTTCCCGATTTAATATCTATGTTACAAGGATAAAAAATATATTGATATTTTTTATAAGTCTATTTAGAACATCATATTAAATCTTACATTTTATGAAACATACAAGATGTTGGATCTTATTCTTAGAATAAATTTTGAAGTATTTGGATAAAGTAAGATCATAAAACTTATCTGGTGTAAATAATAGCAATTTTGCAATTATGCTAACCAAACTAATAAGGTTTGTTAACTTTGAAAAAATAAGTTCTAATTCCTAGCTTATTATAGAAAGAGCTTGTAAACATGTAGGAGTAATATATAACTTGGCCATGCTTTACACCTATATTCCAATTTCCAACATCAGAATTAAATTTATGTAATCTTATCGGTCTTGCACCTCCAATCAAGTGTAATTCTCATAAAGTCCCAGACTACAAGTCCTGATAAATTAACAATTAATACGTATATGAAGAACCCCACCACATATAAGGTTATGCCCGTCTGGGATAATTCTATAGTGCACCAGGAGTGTTGTTCCTGATGCATTCATCACCACACATTCATGGGATGGAGTAATTTTCATCACCCATTACCCATAAATAAAAACCACCCCCAACACTTGAATGTGTGGCTATGATGCACTGAGAGTAACACTGTTAGTGCACCATAGTGTTTTCCTTCTGTCCCAGGAGACAGCAGGAATTTCGATGAAATCTTATACACACCGACCCTTAAGGCACTTCTTGAGTTAATAATTATATAAACAAATAGTCCAATACCAAATGCAGCTGTTGATTTCTCAACAGGAAAAAGTACTTGTTTAAGTTACAAAATGGCGCACACCGTATATCGAAATATCTTGCCATTTATGAGCAAAATATTATGGCACTGCAGTTACACAAAATACCACAATTTATCCCCGAAATCGTCTACCACCAACAATAAAACCTAAAAACCGCCCCGTGAAATCCGAAACGGGCACCTCACCTTATTAGAAGTATCAAAATCCAGTTTTTATCATTTTTTCAACAACAATGCACTGCATTGCGCCATGATCTTTGACGCCCTACTAATCGCATCTGTCATATAGAAATTCTCAACAACAGAGCCAAACGGTGCCTTACCGATCGTCCCCTTCACATCAGGCCTCAAAGAAACACTTGAAAATACAGCCGGCTCTCTCTCCTCAACCTGCAAAAGATTAGGCGCAACGGTCCCTATCCGGGCTCTAATGGCACCAAGGCTATCATATGGCAAATTAACGCCTGCCACCTCAGACAATGCTCTAATTATTTTCCAATCATCCCTAGCATCACCAACTGTAGGAACTGCAGGAACAGTCGTTTGAGCGCACCCTTCTGTGTTTGCGTAAGTGCCTTCTTTCTCACTGAAAGCTGATGCTGGTAAAATTACATTGGCCCGATAAACGCCCTTATCGCCATGGTGACCTTGGTAAACCACAAAAGCATCTTCAGGAAGTTTATCTACATTTTCGTCATCAGCGCCCATTAAATAGACAAATTTGGCGGATTCAATGCTTTTTTCTGATTCAGGTACAAGTCCAAGGTCTAGAGATGCCGCTTGGGCAGCATTGAGGAGCAATACATTGAGACCATTCCAATCGGGTCTAACAGCATTAATATTTTTAGCAATTTTCTCAGTAACTGCAAGAATTGCATCCTTATCATCACGTCCGAAGATCCCGGCCCCGATAATTATGACAGGGTTTTTAGCATTTGACAGGGTAGAATAAAATGGATGGCGTCCCTCAGCAAGTTCGGTTAGTGCTTCTGGGCCAGTGCCAAGATGTTCGTGATCGTAGTTGAAATCAGCTGAAGGGCCCACGTAGCCGACCTTAGCATTGGTTGCTCGAACTGTTTTTCGGATTCTGGCATTGACCATGGCAGCTTCTACCCTTGGCTGACAATTCAAAGTAATCAAAGCTTAGATGATGAACAAAAGTGCCCAAAAGAACAGTATCTTTGTCTGTACTGAAGAAAACAAAAGTAATGTTTATCCATGCTAAATTTTGTTCACTTTAATGAAATTGTTATACAATAGAACATCCATCTCTTCTCATCTTCATGTGAAATATACATTAAGGGAATGCTAATCATTTTAAAAAGAAAAACGGTAAGAGGAAAAAATTGGAACTTCAATTCCACATCCAGTACAAAGTGAAAGTAGAAAACACAGCATACTCTACATACAATTTCAAGATGCAATAAACCTGAGAAAAAGTTACCAAAGGCAGATTAAGATACAAATCTAATCCAAAGAATTTTTAAGCAATTTCATTTCTTGTTGAGAGGCAATTCAGTTGAATATAAGACATACTTAAACTAATCAAAGAGGAAAATATTGCACCAATAAAAATTTGCACTCTTTCGATAATTCACTGCTGTGCATGTGGTGCTTAAGAGCTTCTAAGCTCCACAAAGTGTTTGGATAATTTGTTGGGAGGAGCTTCTAAACTCCCAAAATAACATGTTAAGGAGCTTACAAACTCCTTAAAGATAAGTTAACAGTAATAAGTTAGATCTTAATGTTTCTCTTTATTTTTGGTCATCTTAATTACATAATTCTCATTACTTACACCTTAGAAGTTTGGTGATCTTACTTTATCCAAAACCTTAATGAATTTAATTTTTTAAATAAGATGCAACATCTTGCAAGCTCCCAAAACACCTTATAATATGTAAGAGCTTATAAGATATTTTAAATAAGCTTAGTCAAACACCCTCCAACTCCAAGACAGTCTATTGAAACGTGCAACAGTAATATTAGCACATTACTATTGAATGCAGTTTTCCCCATAAATAACATGCCAGCTATGTTTGCCATTAGTCAAGGATATTCCCCATACTCAATTTATTTTTTTGGTAGAATCGTCGCTGGACATACCAAGGCTTGCAAAGACAGTTAAATGTCAGAAATCCGATGCCAATTTCTTTTTTCTTCGTTTTGTGTGTATGTGGGGGTGGGGGGTAGACTTTCTATATTGCCTATGGCGACCCATCAACACATCCAAGTCCCGTGTCCTCTGATTGTTCAAGTAAATCTGCTCATATCTTTGACAACATGATTTTATCTTAGCCTCGTGATCACAACTCCTCCAGCTCTTGAATTCAACCAAGCTTCAACTACGTAGGCCCCATAAATCTCTTACGCTCATGATTCACCACAATTCCAGTTAAAATGCCAATCCACCTCCTCTGTTACAGTCCCACCTCACTTTATCTTGTAATAGACAACAGAGCATACCCTGAATCAAAATCATTAAACCTTATCCTCCATAGCAAATACGTGTCTCTCAGAGTCCTGACTAAATGCCCTCTTAAGCCACCATCAGCCATCTTATATCACAACAAGCTCCATATTCTCTCAATCTGCAACTACCCAGTTCCACAATCCTCTTCAACTCATGATAAGCCTTGATCCCAATTAGACACGCAACTCATCACCTCAATTACATCTCTCTTTGGAGCTAACATCTTGTTGCATACTACAATCCTCAACCCACATTACCTAGATGTCATCTTCCACAGATTCACATTCAACTGTTCATTGAATCACAATTAGATGTCCACTGGTCTACCTTATCCATTCATCTTATTTCTTAACAATCCTCTTCATCATCCCAAGAACCTACTTATTTTTTTCATTGCTAGCAAACATACTAAATGGAGGAAAGCCATTTTTTACGAGGCAAATATGACCTTATCCACACCCACATAAATTCTGGTACCACCTAGTCCTCACATGAACATTTCAGGGCTACAACAGTAACTCTCAATAAGCACAAAGCTAATAGCACCATTGAGCGCTACAAAACGAGGCATATGTTAAAGGGTACCCTCAACAAGAGGAAGTGACTGTCGCAAGACCTTCAGTCCGGTATCTAAGTATCTGCTTCGTCAAGAAACCTTGGGTTTTGGCTTCCCTTGGCTAAGTAGATAAAGAATTTTTTGACAAGATCAAAGTTCTCCACTTCTCAGGGGTCAGATGAGTAATATAATAAGAAAATTACCACCTCATGCCATGCATTGTAAAGCACATGGTACAAAGGAAAAAGAAAACTAAGAGTGAGCAAGAAGTTGTCGGAAGTCCAATAAATCTGAATGCAGATGCTTCAAGACTCATAGATATTAACACAAATGAGCAAGAATATTTACCTGTGTACCAACTAAAAGAAAAGCATCTGCTTTCTCCAACCCACTAATGCTAGTGTTCATAATATATCCAGAACGCAGGTCAGCATTTGGATTTGGACCGTTTCCTTCACACCATATGTTATTTGACCCCATCTTGTTTAAGAAATCCTTTAGGGCCATCATAGATTCTGCATCAGACAACTTACCAGCAACCCCAACGATTTCCTCAGGTTTAACTTGGTGGATGACCTCTGCCACTACTGCAAGTGCATCGCGCCAGCTCACAGTCTTAAAGCGTCCATCTGCACCTCGAATCATAGGATCATTTAGTCTTTGCCTCTTCAGACCATCATAGAAGAAACGTGTCTTATCTGATATCCATTCTTCATTGATGTCCTGCAAACATGCACCCAACGACCATTTGACCTCATGTTTCCGGAAAAGGCGGAAAATCAAATTTTATACAGGTAAGACAATTTCTAACACTAAAAAACTATGGCGAACAAGCATTAATTAATGCAGAAATCTTAGTGCTTACCATTCAAAAACTAACATAAAAGAAGAAGATTCCAAACGCAGACGCACACACAAGGAAAAAAGAGAGGAACAAGTTAAACTAATGTTAGCTATGTATACGTCACCTAAGCAATGGTATTAACCAAAACCATTTGACCAAGTTCAGATAAAGTTGAGTTCCTATACTTTAACTGGGAGTTGTGATCATTTTATTTAATAGACATGACTAGTTATATTGGAAAAAAGATGACACCTTGGAAAAATAAGGAATAAATTTTCAGCTATAGGAACAGATAAACATGTAATATCTTCTAAACAATGAGGGAAAGAACTGAAAGTACAATAAATCCTAGAAACTGAAAGAAAACTTAGGTAAAATCTTCTCACTTGCAGACATTACAGAATAAATGCAACTGGCAGATGAAGCGTAAAACGCTAAGATTATAACACACAACTGCTCAAAATACCTCATTCAATCGTGGAAGAATGCGCATGACCTCGGGACCTCTACTATCAATGCGAATATTTGAACCAACTGCATCTGAGACATCAATGCTCTCTGTCCCCTTAAGCTCCCAGTTACGGGCTTTAAAGGCAAAAGGTTTAGAGGTCAGAGCTCCTACAGGACAAATATCAATCACATTCCCTGAGAGTTCACTTGTCATAAGGTTCTCCACATAAGTTCCAATTTCTTCTCCACTTCCACGGCCCAACACGCCAAGATCTTGAACACCAGCAATTTCTGTGGCAAACCTTACACACCTATATGACCAGCATGTCAAGATCAAAAGACGGTTCAACACTATCTATACTCATTCCGACTCCACACATTCTCTTAGTTCGAAGATGGTATATATAATTCTCATATGCTAGGGCTTCACATATAGAGCAGCAGATAGTGCAGGAGGCAGCTAAAACATGAGAGTACTAGAAAAGGTAACATCAATTTCAATCAAACTATGTCACCTTATACAGTTCAAAAACCTTCCTTTCCATTTCCATTGATCTTTTCATTTTCCCTATTATTTTCGTATAAAACAGACCCTTGCCCAAGAGTTACCAAACATGACACGATGATGTTATGTTTTGTAATCAGAGCTATTAGAAGAATAGAAGTCGAGAATGGAAACATAGAAAGTCATGAACTTGAACTATCAAGTGGACTTCATTATAACTGTTTTGAATTCATAACTGCGATAGGATATGCGATGCTTCTCTTAAAACAGATACCAGAGGTAGCAAATGAAACGAATATCAGCTACACTCCGACATCATAACGCTCTTATAGCAAAGAGAAAAGTTTATCTAGAAAAAACACTGATCGGCTAATAAATATGATAAAACATCAGTCAAGAACTTTAACTCAATTATATTTAGCCTGGTCCTTATAAAGTGTAGCGTTAACCAATTCTAGTTATATATAGGGAAAAAAATGAATATTTGGCTCCTGCACTTGATACTCCATAGACTTGGATTCTGAAACCGTGGTCAATATACATCTTAAGACAATAAGTTTAGAATGAAAAGGTAAGCACAAAGAAACAGATTGGCACCTTGTGCATTGAATACATCGAGTCATCACTGTCTTGACCAATGGGCCTAGGTTCTTATCGACAACTGATCTCTTCGTTTCAGTGAAACGACCACGATCAGAACCAAAAGCCATAGACTGATCCTGAAGATCACACTCTCCACCTTGATCACAAATAGGGCAGTCCAGCGGATGATTCATCAGTAGAAACTCCATAACCCCTTCTCTTGCCTTCTTTGCAATAGGTGTATCAGTCTTGATTTTCATTCCTAGAAGAATTAAAAAGAAACAGTCGAAAATGATAATTCTATAATAGGTAAATACTGACAACGGTTTGCACTCAAATTAAGAAGAGAACAAAAAAAGAAATCAAAGAACAAAAGCCACAAAGCAAAAAGCTTTTGCTCTTTCAGCACAGGCAAAATATATAAAAGATCGGTCAAATATGCCCAAAATGCATAAAAAATTAATCATCTGAAATCATATGTTAGAATCCAATGCCTAAACGTGAGCTAGAAGCCTAGAACTTATATTTTATGTGAAATTTGATGCGAGAAAGCTGTATCCAGTATTTCATGCATGAACTGAAGAGCAGCTTAGTCTGGAGAACACCTCCCCAGAATTGCACCAGAAACTAAATGATAATAATAGCCCAAAAGGATAAATATACAACAAAAACAACAGAACCAGGTATTCAAATCATCTGCAGGATTGGTTCCTCTAAGCAATGAAATGCTGAGTAAACAATCAATCAAATCAGATATATCTTATCATTTAACTTGCATCCATAACACAAACATGGAGAGATGCATTTAATTAAAAAGATACCTGAGACTCAAGTAGAGAAATTCCACATGAACAATAAATTATATCCAACAATAAAATCAGTAAAATAACCCATATACAAAAAGGCATCAACCTTGACTTCATGCAAATCACGGCATTTCCACTGAAAGAACTGATGAAATAGTGTTTCCGCCGACATCTTTCAAATAGATCTAAAAATAACACTTTGCAAAACCACCTCCTTAAACTCCCAAAGCTGCACCCAACCTAGAGGTTTGTGTGATTTTCGGATATTTAAAGTGCCAGGACATGTACAAAACCCGTAAACCCATGCAGACAAAGTAACGGGTTCAAAACTTCCAAATGAACCAATCCGAATTTTGAAATTTCTATCTTATGATGTACAAAGCCAAATTTTGTTGATTGAATTCGTCTTGCAACATTCTAACCATTGTACAGAATACTCCGTTCAAAGAAAGATCTTTCTTAACAGAAGCTCCCAAAAGATTTGATCATATTTATTAATAACCAATGAATATATGTAACTTCAGGAACCGGTGATATCAACATATAGAAGAATGCTTGGTCATTGACATATGTCTGTCCCCCTCTTTTCATTCAACCCCAAACAACCAGGCAACGCCTCATACTTTAAGATTAAATAAAGCTAAAGATTAACAATGCTATACCAAAACAAATCATTTCAACAAGACCAAGACACTTTTTTTTTTTTTTTCAGCACAACAGATGGCAATTGGTTATAAAGCAAGCAAAGTCACCATCCTAATTAATATATTACCTCAGTAATATGATACATTTCTCTAATGTGGTGATTGAAATTATTATCAGTGTCATAAAATTCAAGCTTATTGTTTCATACACTACACCTGATAATTTAGTCAACATTCAGCCCAAATCTAGTAAAAACCATAAAAGCCCCAAAATTTAACATCACCAACGAAAACCGCTGAAAAAATCACAAAATTAGTAATATACCAGGGAGAGCAGGCATGGCGCAGGAGGCGACCGGCTTGGGCGACTTCTCGACCTCGACAAGGCACATGCGGCAGTTTCCGGCGATGGAGAGACGGTCATGATAGCAAAACCTGGGGATATCAACGCCGGCAACCTCGCAGGCCTGAAGCACCGTCATTCCCTTAGGGATTTTGACCGGATACCCATCCACGAACACCTCGATAGCATCATCCGGATTTGGGAAGTGGACCCGGGCGCCGGCCACAGGGGTCCTCTTGGGGAGATCTGGCTCGGGTTGAGCCTCGGCTGCAGCTGCTTCGGAGTTGTGAAGCTCCGGCGTGGAGACAACGGTGCGGCGGAGGAGGTGGTGGGAGGGTTTGGAGGCGCCGAGGCGAGAGGACCGGAGGAGGGCTCGAGAAGCGAGATGACCCAGCCCCATCAATGCAGTCAGTCACAGTATGTATGTATATACACAATCAAAACGAGGTGTGATTTAGGTGAGCTTTTCTGAGATGAAATGGTCAATTGGGAGATGGGGGAGTGTGGTGGTATGGTATATAGATGTGGGTTGTGTACTTGTGTTCTCCACAATTTTCATTTTGAGAAAGGAGGATCCAGATTAAATGGATACGGGTAGTCGGTTCACCCTTATTCCTGTGGTGGGCCACCCAAACTAGGACACTAGATATATGTGTATTTAGGATGCACGGATACTCATAAAATCGATCTCGTGCAGTATCGTATTCATATCGTACCCGTATCTGGCACGGATACTCTCAGATACCGTGTTCGGACCATTTTTGAAGTGTCCAAAAATAAAAAGAAAAGAGAAAATTATGGATACCGTATCCGACACAAAATTTGAAGTATCTGAAACGTTTTAGATACCAGATAGAGTATTTTTTAAAATATTTTACAATACATTTTGGACTAAAATAGGAAAAGAGATAATATTTTTGGTCTTTTATTAAAAATGAATACATAAAAGTTAAATAAATGGCAAAGAAATTTACAGAACTAGACAAAATTTTATTTATATCAATGAATTTATCGAATCAATTTATTTTTACATATTATACATGCATATATATGCACGTATCCTCGACGTGTCGTATCCTAAAATTTTGAAAAATCCGTATCGCCGTTCCCGTATCGTGTCGTATTCGTATCCCCGTATCCGCACCCGTACAACCTAGATGTGTATATATGGGATTGATTCATTTTGGTCCCTCACCTTTACTATGATTCCATATTAGTCCCTAAGATTTCAATCTGTCTTATTTTAGTCCCTGTGGTTTATAAATTATTTTCAATTTAGACCTTGTCAGCAATAGTTATTCCTTCTTTAGCAAAATAAATTCTGGCAATAGTGGTTTTAAAATAAGTGAACAGGCCCAACATGCTTCCGAAATAAAATTAGCTTCACATAAATTTATACCTTCTTTTGACAGCCTTATTGCCGGGTATTCCAAGTACTCATTTTTACGGACTTCTTCCAACCACACAACCGCAACTAATGGTTCACAGTCCTTGGCTCCTTCAGCGATACACATCACAACCCAATTTCGTTTCCTACCTTTGAGTGTAAAAGGTATAAACAAATATAAATATAATTTGTATTTTAGACAACCAGTTGGACAAAGCCTTTACTTTTATTGATGAAATTCAAATTAAAATTACATAATATTATTCAACTCCGCTATTGGAGGATAAAACCTTTAGCCTCTCATGAGAGGAAATCCCCATACACTCGTTTGAGAAAAACTTAAAAAAGAAAGATTACAATTTTTTCTATGAATAATTGTTTATGAAAGAGTTGGAGAAGTTTTCTGATGTCCTCCATCTACTTCCATCTTCCCTTCTTATAGCCTTGGTTTCGGATTTCAAAGTCGGATTCCAAGACCTCCTTAATTTTTAGACGTCATTGCTTACGTCTGTCTTTAATAATGCGCGTGGGTCCCTGTGTTTGCCACGCTTGTCCTTTTATAGCTGTTTTTCTTTCCAGTTGTCCTCTTTAATCAATCACATGATTGATCCCGCAATTAGTGCGCTTGACTTTTTAGGCCCTTTTTCTTTTACAAGATTTTACCCTGGTTTGTGACCACCAGGGGTAAAATTTCCTTTTTCCCTTATCCTTGTCAGATTCAGGTTTCTTCTTGGTAACCCGTATTTTTGTACCAAATAAGGGTTTCTCTTGGAACTCACAACTTGAACACTCCCGTTGTGCCATAGATCAACATGCATCATGTTGCAGGCCTTCTTCCTGGTAGCTTCAGTTGCTGGTAACTTGTTTTCCCAGATCAGCGTCCTTTTCTATTCAAAGAGCTTCTCTGCGAATTCAGTACTTTTTCCTGTCATGGAGTTAACAGGAACGATCCCTTCACCGAATTTGAAAAGATTTTGAACGGATACTTTACTTTGTTCATCTCTGTAAGACAGACCCACATTCCCTATGCTCGTTTGGTGGAAATATCATCTTCGTTGATAGAATTGACCAACGGAGCTTCACCTGTTGCAGCCTTAACTCTATTGTAGGCTACCATATATGGTCTCTGTAATTTGATGAAATGGAACACTGGATGAGACCCTTTTCTTGTAATTTCTGGTGCTGCCGAAAAAAACTTCAGCTCTAGAATATCACCCCTTTTAAGATGAGGGTTATTTTGCCATGAATCGTACACGGCACTGGAAATCCAATCCGGTAATTTGGATATTCCGGAAAACCTGGTGACATAATATGGATTGAAGCTAATGCCCCAAAATCATACCATTCTCGGACTTCTTCGGGTTTTGACCCCTCAAGCAGCCAAATCCTAGGATATTTTCCCGATATTTCTACCAAGGACTTATTAGGATTTATTCCTTGTCTTGAGATTAATTTTTCCCAAGAACGCTGATAAGCCTGCCAGTGTAAATTTATTGGGTTAGTATTAACCTTAGAGGTGCCGGTAGTCTGTGGCCTAAGGTTAATCTCTCCCTCTTTAACCCCAAAGGTGGTGGGTTGACTTGAAGCAATAGGAGGTTGCCCTTCTGATTGTTCAATTGTTTCCATTTTCTGAGAGTCTGAGAATGGACTTGTGCAAGTGGTATTTGAATCCACCGCTCCGGGTATAGAGCCATGTTCTCTGAACGCAGGTTTCGAGTCCTGCTCTCTCAATTCTCGAGTCATCACTGAAGAAGATGCCTTGTGAATTGGGCCCTGTAATGTAGTCCATAATTGTGTCATGGCATACATTGTTCCCTTGATTGTGTCTTGGACAATGCCCAGATCAACTCGTTGTACATGGCCAGCTGCCTTTGCGTTAGCTGATAACTGTTCAAACTTTTTATCAAACTCCTCAAGGTTTTCCCTGAGATGCCTGTATTTCGTGATGACAGAATTAGCTTCAGATACTTCCATCTCTTGTCAGGAAATCTGCAAGAACATTTTCATAAGATTTCACAATAATAATGTCAAAACAATAATATTGACATTCAGCTTGCCATCTGATAATACGTGTCTTCTCAATTTTTTATTCAAGTTTATTTTTCAAAAAAACTTTAACATTTGTATTATCAACTTTTAATGTAAATTCTTTGGCTAATAAAAATAATGACCATTTTTTAAAGGTCTTCCAAACAGCAAAGAATTCTTTCCCGTTTATATGCCAAAGACTGGCTTGTTGTTCAGTGAACAGCCCTCATGCATATCTACAAGGTTCTTGCACTGCTGCCCATCTATAATCATTGACATCTGTATAGACTACCAAATCATCCTTGTCCTGCGGTATTGCGAGTTTAGGCAAGTTATTGCAAACTTGTTTCAACTCACGAATTCTCTGAGTGTGAATTTCTTCCCACTTCCATTTTGTGTTTTCCGTTTCTTTTAAGAGAGGTCGGAAATCTTTCCTATATCTTGCCAGATCTTTGATAAAGATACCTACAAAGTTAACAACTCCCAGAAAGCTTTGAAGCTGTTTTTTATCTTTCAAAACATCAGGAAAATTGCGTATTTTTTTCACAATATGTTCCTGGAGTTCATTACCTGTTTCGTCAATAAGGATACCAAGAAATTCAATCTTATTGACTCCAATTATTGTTTTCTTTTCTGAAAGCACTAATCCTTCATTAAAACATGCATTAGAAAATATTTCAAAATGTTTAATATACTTTTTCATATTTCTAGATGTAATTAAGACGTCGTCAATATAGACAAACATAAACTCAAAATAATCCTTAAACAAATTATCCATCTTTCTTTGATATATCTGGGGTGCATTTGCTAATCCCATTGGAAGAACATTCCAGATATATTGACCTTGCGGAGTAGAAAATGCCATATATTTTCTGGACTCCTTTTCCATCTCAATCTGATAGGAACCAGATTTACAATCAAGTTTTGAAAACACTTTAGCATCCTTAATGCATTCAATTAAGTGTTCTCTACTTGGGATACAGTAACCATCAAACTCTAGTATCTTATTGATACCTTGATAATTGATTACTAGTCTTGCTTTTTCTCTTTTTAATTCACCATGGTTTGTTACCAGAAATCCAGGGCTACTATAAGAAGAGACTCCAAGTTTTATGAGTTTAAGATCAATATGCTCTTTTATAATTGTTTGCATATCCTTCTTATCCTCCATATTCATCTGGATTGGCTTGTATCGAACATACTTATACTTGCATTGTTCTTTTACTTTCAGAGTAGCTTCGATCTTGTTTTTGTCCCACCAAGCCAAATGACTCTCATTAAAGTTCCTTTGAATTAGTCTTTTAACATTTTCAAGAGAAAACAAGCTTTCTTCGTCAATGTTATCCATGGACTTGTTCTGTAACTCATTATTAAGAAGTTGTATTTCTTCTTTAGAATTTTCATAATAGTGTTTGACCACACTTTCAATTAGACCATGTAGTCTAAAAGACAAGAGAGCTTTTCCAAATTTCCGTTTATCCTTCATTTTAGGATGGGTTAATTTGGAATCTGCCATAAAATCACCACGGTTGCTGCGAAAATTATAAGGCATTATACGATTAAATGCCTTTGCTAATCGCATAACTTGTATATTATTACTACAATTTGTAGTAAATACTAACAAGTTCTTGTGATTATCTGCACATATCTTGCAAAAATCTGAATAAAATTATTACCCAACAAAATATTTGCTCCTGTATCATGAAAATAAACAGGTGGAAGTTTTACCTTGTACCAAGGGGTACCACTGGCTCCTCCAATCATGATTTTTGCTTCTCGTATTTCTTTATTGAGAAGAAGAGTTTTTTGAGAGAAATCTCTTCCTGCAATAATAGGTAAAGATTCCATAGCATTGTTAGGGAAAACACCAGGTTTTCCTGTACAAATCCCGGATCCAGAATCAATATAAGCTGCAAAATATTCTGACTTATATTGTTCATATAACATACCTACAGATATGTATATTGAAAAGGGACTGGTCATTTATTTAGTCTGAATAACATGTCCATCCAAGCTAAATTCCATACCTTTTCCTTTTCTTCCCCAGGGTTTGTGTTCCTCAAGGAAGCTTAATCCCAAGGTAATATCACGTCATGCTACTCTTGTAACATATACTTCATAGCCCGCCATTTCTAACAGAGCTTCGTATTTGCCAGTAGTAGACTGCTGCAAGTAATATAAATCATCCCAAGGAAAATAATTTTCTTTCTTTGTAATATCAAATATTTCTTGCACTTCTTTGATTTAACCCAATTTGGTTTAGGATTCGGTAAACTCCGCTTACTCGAAAACCATCATATTTTCCGAGGTTAAAGTCCTGCCGCATTATCTTTTCTATAGTTTTATCTGATATAGATGCCTTGGAAAAGAATCCTGATAGGCTATCCGATGTTTGGATCCTATCTCCCTCGTTGAAGTTATTCTGATTCGGTTAAAGTTCCATCAGAATCACCTTTTATTTCTTCCTCATAGACACTTTCATCTGAGGGTATACTTTCGAATTGGTAAACTGGTACCAAATCTCCATAGAAAACTGCGTCCAGTATGTCAGGAGTGGCTTCGAATTGTTTTCAATCACTACCTTTTTGCGTACAATCTGGTGAAATATGGTCACAAGCTCCACATGTCCAGCAATTACAATCCTTGAAACTTTCGTTTGTCTGGGTGTGTGCCCGTCTGAAAGTTTGTCTTGTGGGAGTTTTTCCTTCGGATTTTTTAGGTCCTTGGGAAGACACCCTGGTCGGTCCGGATCTCTGGCCAGATTTATAAGATCGGACTTTCGATTTAGACCACCAAGACTTTCGCCTGAAAGAAGATCGTTTTTTATGACTCTGATTGGTGTCAGAGCTTATAAATTGTTTTCTCTTCTTTCTTTGCTCATACTTCTTTCTTATAAATCATTATTATCACAACAAAGAGGGGTTTTCTTAATTTTTCCTCTAAGCTTCTTCATGTTCTTTTGAACAGAGGCTTGTTGACACTAGCCTTTTAGTTTATCTTTTAAGAAAGACATTTGTCTAGCGACTATATCAATTTGCTCTTCTGGTACCTTGTAGAAATAAATTAACATTTCTCTCCAAGGATTGCAAACTTTAGCAAAAAACATGGGTGCAATGATATCTGAAATGACATATGCATGAAAGAAATATTTCCAAAACCAATAGATATATTCATCTATTGCACAAATATTTCTTCATTCAATACCATAGAGTGCTTGTGTGTACTCTCTGATTTTTTCTGTGTTATTTTCACCGAAGTATCCATCTCTGATAAAATGTAACTTAACCTTCCGAATCTATCGGCAATTGCACTTTTAGATTCTCCGGCTAAAACTTCTTGCTTAGATATTTCTAAGGTGCGTTCCCAACCCACCTTTACAGATCCTTCTAAGCTTAACTCCATTAATCTTATGAAATTTTCTTTATCGAGTTCTAGTGTAGTGGATGTTATTTTCATAGCGACTACCCATTCATCAATTAATTTTTTGATGTTTTTGAAATCGATAATATCCAAATTTAGGATAGTACCATATGGATGCAAGGGCTGTGACATAGTCCTTGCCCAGGGTGTATTTTCTGGTACCCTATTTGAATTTCTAGCGTGATTTGCTCTAAACGTTCCTCCCAATATTGCGGGGGTTGCGTTTATATGTAAATCATCACTTTCACGCATTGGTTCATCCAGTGGAGGACTATGAGATGCGGAACTTTCTCCTGGCACTGGTAACGTTAGAAATGATTCATTGGCTTTGATATTAGCCAATTCAACAACAGCTAGTTGAGAAAAAGATTCAGCTATCTCTTGAAGATCAGAAGAATCTACTCTTGATATATCCATATTACTTAATACTTTTAAGGATATCTATGAGTAGTTCTTCCTAAGTATTGGGTTTGGGAATTTCCTTTGCCTTACCCTTCTGATGAAGAAGAGGTACTCGTCCAAGTGCATTGCCGGTTCGGTCTTTCCTTTGTTCGGTAATACCTTGCCTTTCTTTCAAATCTAGGACATTTGTTTTTAGATCTGTTATAGATCTATTTAGATCTGGAAGAATCTTGAGGATTTTCTCAAGTTTCTGGTTCAAGTTTTCGATTTTCATAGGTAGATGTTCTAGCCTATGTCCGTAATCTTGAATTGTCTTTTGGATTTCTCTAAGATCTTTAGAAATCTTAGATGTATCCGGTACCATTTCTTTCCAATTCATTAAAAGAATTACCTTTATTTGCTTTCCCTGGCCATTTACCTTGGATCTCTACGAGTTGTAAATCCCTCACAATGTTGTCTTGAATTGAGATTTTTCAAAAGTTAGGGGACTGATTTGAGATTGGAGGTAAAGCTTAGGGATTAAAATGGATTTCTCCCGTGTATATATATACATATATTTATATATATATATATATATATATATATATCTAATGTTATATCTTACTATATAATATCAGGTTAAATGATGTGAATGTGGTGGTGTTGATGGATTTGTAAGTACTTTTGTGGCCTTAGTTGTGGAAGCATGTCCTGACTCGGGGTAGATAACCGGGGCTGACCCTACCCAAATTTTTCTATTTAAAAAAAGGTTAAATGATATAATTATTATTGTGAATTCCAAGTTCATTTAATATCATGATCTTGTAAAATCTTTACTGTAAATTATTTGATCAAATTCAAATCATTCTATCCAAATACAATATAAAACATTGAGACGAATTACTCATTGAAGTTATTCCTAGACTACAATTTAAATCTTTTTCAGAGCTGATTATGCCCCGACAAATGAAATGATAAAGAAGAAAAAGTGAAAGACAGTTAAAACATATACACTTTGTTCGATTAAACTTCATATTTACTATTATATGTGGGTCAGTCCAGTATTCTTTTCAAGTAATGGATGTCATATATGTTGAATAGGAACGTGCATAAATTTTAAAAAATATTATGGTTACACTTGACAAAATCTGAATATGCCTGCTAGAAGAAAACCATATCGGTAGAATTACATGAAACAAAAATTTCTCTTTCTAAGATGATCCTAGCACCGCTTCACTCCGGAGACAATCCACGAAAAATCCCACCAGATCCACCACCCGATCATAGTGAAAAATTAAACTCCACATATAAACAAAAATTGCTCGCATCATCAGCACACATCTACTTCCCCACTTGGCTTAATCAATGGGAAAGTCAGACGGAGGAATACCAAACCAGCCCCCCAATTGCTTTGAATTCCAAGACTCAATGCTCTTCCTTGAAAATGACCTTCAAAAATTTCAATTCCCATGGAAGAATGGATTGATCCTAAAAATTACGGATTAGAAAGGATCCCTCGGTAGACTTGAGTTTATTCATAAGAAATTGTGGAAAACTAATGAATCGCTGCACCTTATAGATGTGGGAGCTCAATTTTATGTCATCAAACCGTCTAATCCATAGGACTACTTTGCTATTTTGGCAAGAGGACCCTGGTTCCTTTTTAATCGGTACATATTTGTTCAATAATGGAAACCAAATTTTAGGCCTACGAACACCAAAGTCGAAAAAATGTGTATTTGGGTCCAACTAAAGGAACTTCCTCTGGAATATTATAATCACTAATCTCTTTTCCAAATAGCAAGCCTTATCGGAAGGCCAATCAAACTTGATCTTCAGACTGGACATATGCAAAGGGACAAATATGCTCGTATTTGTTTGGAAGTCGACATTAACTTGCCCCTACTACTAAAAATTATCCTTCAAAACCAAATTCATCAAGTAAAGTATGAAATTAAGCATCTGTTTTGCCATGACTGTGGAATGATTGGGCATATTAAAGCAAGTTGCACAACCTTAAAACATCATCCAGAGGTATCAGAGACACCCCAAACTTAGAATTCTGACTTGACTCCGGTAGACATGTGTCATCTCATTACTCGCAGACCACCAAAAAATAAAACCCAAGAAAATACAAAAAAAAGACGAGAATTAAGCCTAACATACCAACGTGCCACAGGAATATCATATAAGCTCATCAAATTTGGAATCTAGAAAACCCATCAAAAGTAAAACCAGGCCCTATTTGGAAGCCGAAAAAAATTGAGCCGACAAAAAATCCCAATACAAAAAAATGGGCCCATAAATCACCTAATCCAAACCCTGCACCATATTCAATTATTTCCAGGATTTGCAAAACATGGATACCATAGATGAACCCAAACCTGCTTTGGTAAATACAAAGGTCTTACTTGGTTCTTCTCATTCACACACGCAATGCACATAGGAAGCTTTATTGGTTAACATAATAACCCAGAACAAATCCACGAGAAATCTCCTAGTTTCAAGAAGATAGCTCCATCCCGGCAGTGAAAATTGGAAACTTTGCATCTATCTCCATTGCTCCCTAGGTAAGTTCCCTATGCACTTAATTGATCACTAATCATTGCAATGTGAACCCTAACTCGCTTCTTTGCACCCCCCCTTCATCTTCTATGTCGTGGCATCGGGAAACCAAACACATGGCAGTCATGCGTGATATTGCCCAATCAAGCCCTGACATTTCCTTGCCCTTGTCTTAGATTGAAGCAAAGACCTTCTGACACACAACTTCTATTTTAAAAACCTTTCCAACTCTCCCTCTCACCTTCACAAAGCCCTAAATACACAAAACACCCAGCAAAACCTTGTCTTTCCTTTTCCAAATCAACTTTCCTATGGAGACCTTTTCGACATCTTCGCCGTCAAATAGCCCCGAAAACAACACCCTTCCACCACAACCGCCAGCATCATCGATGTTGGGTTGGGTAATCCCCGGAGTAGGTTAGCACAGCGGAATATTAAAAATTTAAAATCGTACCCCGAAATAGGATTAATGGTAGGTTTAATCAAACTAATTAAGCTACAAAGAAAAACTTCACAAAATACCTTTCGCGCTATTTCCCTTGTACAAATTTTTGATCTAGCAACCCGAACAAAAAATCACTCGCCTCGAATCCGTATATGAACCGTCGCCTCCCTTTGAATTTTGAGCTCCAATTTTCATTCCTTGTATCTTCAAGCGATCCAATTGTCTCGCCTCTAAGATGTATCCACACCTCCGTATAGTTCCCAATAAATATATATATGGTGCTAGCCTAAATATTTGTTTTAGATCCAATCTAAGCCTATTACATGAAGGTAGGAACATATAGTGAAAGATTAAGTTCAACAGATGAGCCAAATCTTATCTAGAAATAATGGGTAGGGGTGGTTTTTCTAGGAGAAAAATAGAAGACAAAAATTCTTTTTTTTTTCTTTTTGTGTTGGACGAAAATTCTAGGTGTAGAAAAGTGTGTGTGTGTGTGTGTGTTTTTTTTTTTCTTAACACACATATTTATAGAGAGACTCCTAGGTTTAGTTTACTTAGAAGTCAAAATAAAATCAAATCTCTAAGATTTGACTTTCATCTAATCCTAAGTAAACTCAATTAAGGAGTTTTCTTAAAATAAGGAACTTGGCCAACAAGCTAACTTATTATTTTCTCTCTCTCCTCAATATTTCTTTGATTCCAACTTGATCAAGACTTGAAGAAGAATTAATCCTCTCCCCTTATTTCGTCCACCACACATGCTCCTCTTTATACTTGGAGTCCAATTTTTTAATCTTACTTGATTTAATTTTTGAATCTTTATTTAATTAAATAGTCCAACCATTTAATTAAATATTTCATAATAATTAAAGTTCAACCTTAATTATTTCATTAATTTTATTTAATTTTTGACTAAGTCTACTAATTAAATAAAACCCTTGGACTCTACTAGGTCCATTAATTAATTAATCCATCTTGATTAATTAAATAGTCTAATTAATTGATCTTCCACCAATTAATTAATATTCCATTTTAGGTAAATCCTAGACTTTCTTAATTTTACCTCAACTTCCAAAGTTGAGTAATCATATCTTATAAGCAGGAACCTTAGGAATAAGTGTGTGACCCTTAGACTCGTTCATGTTATAGTAGTAAGTACACTTTCCAAAAGTGTCATTGTACCTTTCTTTATTTAGAAAGTACTAGATTAAATTTTTCTTGATTTAATCCAACCAAGAATCATTTCCTATAATATCTTGGAACCTACAAATTGAGATTACTGTCTAGCAACGGGACTCGAAGACCTAGACACGAATGATATTAAGATACTCAACCTATCATAACCACGATCCTCCCGTAAGTAAGATCCTTCCATCAAATTTCCGGATTGGTATCTTGAGTAATGGCTTAGTCGAAACTCTTACGACCCAATCTCTATGTGTCCTTCATTGCATGATATCGATTCTCACAATCCAAACGAGGAAACACTCCACTTCTTTGGATTGCCATACTTTAGCCAAAGCTTCCTTGAATCGATCCATTGAGCAAAACATAGGAAATGTCTGATTAGCTAAATCAGTGATGGATCCCATCTTGGTCTCTCATGTTCCTTGACACATAATGATACTCTACCTAAGATATCCCATATGATGACTCACGAAAGAATCATGAGATAAGTCAAAGTATAATCGACTATGCTCAAAGTAACCAATGGAACCTCAGGTCTATAAGGGTTACTTTTACGCCTATGTGATTATTGGAAATTCCTTATTCGATTAGGAAAACCACTTTAGGAATTTCCGGCGGGATTGTTCAGTTTACTCATTATCCCAATAAGAACCCGCGTACACATCTATGCCTATGGAACGAGGCACGTCCTCCAAGGACTCATGTGTACAAGCAAGTCTTTCGGGTCTTTGTAAATATCCCTGATCTTGACAGACCCTTTAACAACTTGGAACCTTTTAAGAATAACGACCTTGGGGACATATTCCATCATCATCATTCCCGATGTCCAATGATGTCTCATAGTCATGTGTGATTCAAGGGACTTCGTTCTAAGCATATAAAGACAGTTTAAGAACAAAGAATGTCATAAAGAAATTGACTTATTATGGTAAGATTGTCATAGAGTATTTCGAGAATGGTTCCCAAATAATTGGCGCGCCGGGCACTAACTCTATCAATCTCCCACTTGCCCAAGAGTCAATTGCCCCATGTACTCAAGGCCCATTCTCCAAAGATGTCCTTCTAGTACTTTTAACTCAAGGGGTTTAGGTGATTGTGGGTTTGCTATATTATTTGTCGAGTGCAACCGTTCTACTCGAACGTTGCCTCTCCGACAGATCTTCCAGATCACATGGTACTGCCACATATGTGTTTGGATTTATGATGAGACCTAGGCTCGTTTGCTCATGCAACCACCCCCATTGTTATCATAGTACTTGTTCAACAATGATGGAACTACTCCCACTCAAGGGTGAAGTTCCTCATCCAAACATTCATGTCAATGTGGAATCAGCGAAAGTGGATTGCTTGGATCCTTTCCAGCTCACGGCTCCATCATTGCCCATCATGCCTTCGCACACGGAGTGTACACGCATATTAGGTTTAGTGCCCTTTCTTCATGGCAGACTCAGTGAAGATGCCTTACTTGGAATCTTTTAGTTTGCCATTTGAGGATACTTACAAAAATATAATTTTAACCCAGAGTTTACCACAAAGGAAATCAGAGTATCTCGATACCCTATTTCCTTGTCTCCATGTCATTTTCTTGTGAAGACATCCTTATCCCTCTAAGGTACTAAAGGATAGTCTTTCATGGCAATTATGTGACCATCTCTGGTTTCGACTATTGTTGTCATACAGTCCTAGTGTATCAGCAATATCGATCCATGTACATAGAATTTCATACATTGTGTTGCCTATGACTAGCGCAACAAGTATGTGAGACATCATTATTCTTTCCTCTAATGTCTAAGGGGACATAGATTTGGAAAGTAACATTTTGTCTCACTAGACAGGAATCCTTTCTTGGATTTCTCCTTACTAAATTTCTTTAGTTTCTTTTTCTATGTACAAGGATTAGGAGAGTCCCCGCATCCCACGCTAGCCTTTCTTGATATCTCAAAATATCGAGTATGTAAATGCTTCTCCCAAATCCTTCCTTGGAGAATTTTGTGGATAACCTTGATTTTGTTAATTTCAACATCCCTACTTCATATTCCATTCAGTAGGATGTTTTCAACACAAAACACCATAACTTTACTTATATTCTCACTAGCCCTTTTGTACACTTATTCTTCCAACGTTTTGCACGAATCCCATAAGACTATGATTTCATCAAACACGTTTTGTAAGCTTCGGGATGCTTACTTGAGTTTGTCATAAGAACACAAAAGTTAACACACCTTGTGTTTACTTATCTTGAATGTCAAACCTTTTTGGCTGATCTATAAAGATTTATTCCTTAATCTCTATTAAGGAAATGGTTTCTACATTCAACTACCATATCGAATAGACATGTAGATTTAGCTGGAAAAATTCGAATGAATTTTTGCATCCCCACTGACAAAAGGATTTCATCCTTTTTTCATGTGGCATGTTTTATAGGTTGCCACCTCTCCATTTATGCCAAGCTTTCGTGGTGGGCTCCACTTGTAGCCAATTAGGTGTACACCTCTAAGTGGGCCTAGTAAGGTCTAATCTCATTGGAATATATAGAGTTCATCTTGAATTCTAAGCTTTCCACCTAATTATCGAATTGATGGCCAACATTGTTTCCCACTTCTGGATTTCATTCCACTGGGAGTTCTTCCTCGTTGCTTTCAAGCAAGAGATCAACCACTAAGATTGTCTTGAGATCCTACTAGATCTCCTTGGAGGTTGTGTACTTATAGCTTTTGTCTCAGGCTATGCTACAGTGGTATGTCATTGGGTTGGTTTGTGAATCTTTGAGTTTCCTCAAGTTCTACAAACTTTTCCATTCTTATCCAATAAGATTTCCTTCTCCGAGAAAGTGGCATTTCTTCAAAACAAAACTATTGTTCTAAATAATTGTAGAAATGATATCCACAATATCACTTTGGATATCCCACAAGCCTTTCACAAGTTGGATCCTAGATCCATCTTGTCTTCTACGAACACCTTCATATCCTAAGACATTTGTGTGAAGATGGTATAACCATACCTTAATGCACTTATGGGTATACACTCTTACAATATCCTATTCAACAGTTATAACCCTAGAATAAGTAGGCCGGTCAATGAGACTCACCAAGGAGGCTGAACTACCCCTTTCAAATGAGGCTTGATAGCGGAGTCTTAAGGTGAAAGAATCTCATTCTTTCTTAGATATTCACTTGAACAAGTATTATTCTCTTGATCAAATCAAATATTTTGATACTTAGTTCATACTTCTCTACTTCATTTCTAAACACCTTCAATCCTATCAAATGTTTTAGACTTAGTACATCTAATGTACTCCATGGAGCAAGAAGATTTCTAGCACTGCTAAGCAGTGCAACATATACATGTCGTTTGCCTAGCGAACGGGGATTTAGTCATATTCCCCTAAGACAAGATTCATGAGTAGCTCCCTTGCCCTCTCTTGAACCTTTCTTTAGAGATATGACTTAATCATTATGTGTCACATGTTTAGGTTGATTATTTAACCTTCCTATTAAGTGTTCCCATCTTGCTAGCTTTATAGCATGTGATTGACTTTAACACCCGCTTCCATTTCCACATTCGCCCTTTAGCTACTTGGTTGTTCTTTATTCATTTCCTTTAGGCATCCAATGCTATTGTATAGATATGAACCAACTACTTAGTTTTGACTTGTCCTTAATGGTGGCTTCAACATTTCAACAATTACTTTGTTAAATGTTGTACCTGAACGATGAACTAGTCATATGATTTAGATAGTGATAAGACGACTAGGTTTATCCTTGACTCCTTCGTCAACTGAATTTCTAAAAACTCTTCTAAAGATTCTCAATCTCTCTCTCTCTCTAAATCTTACACTAAATTGTTCAATTGAATGAACTATAATACCCCTGGATGAACCATGCTTTCATTTGCTTCTAAAGCTTAATGAGACATCTTGCTTGGGTATTATCTTGGGCCCACCTCACATAGGTGGTCCCTTCATCATTATTTTCTCTAAGCAATTAGAGACTAGAAATTTTTCCATGTGTCCAACACATATTCCTAGGTTGCGTTGTTTTAGTTTGGGATTAGTTTAGTTATGGTTAGGTTCTATTCTAAATTTGATTGAGTGGTTCTTAAATGATGCCCAACATAATAAGGCAAGACAAATAAATAAGCATTCAACTATAAAATAAAGTCATTATACAATTTGGTCTTTAATTGTACAAGTCTCTCACTATTTTTCCAAATTCCACCACCCTTTTGATGGAATTTGGGAAAACTTAATTTTCTTGGTGGGCTTGAGATCTAACTAAACCAATCAAATCACCCTAATTATATGAGTGTGCTTGACTTATCTAGCTAGTAGCTACGCCTGGCCTTCCACCTCGGTAGATGGTTCTCAAGATCGTTTTACCTCGTCATTCACATATGGTCCAATTATATGGGTGTCCAATATGCTACCTTAACATTAGGCCAAACCCATCAAATATTCCATGGTCAATCTTCTCAGTTCATCGCCTCAATTATATGAGTGCAAGATGAGTGATTAGATCCCACAGAGCATCTTTATGCTTAGTGACAATCACAGTCTATCTTGACTACGTTAATCCCCAGTTATATGAGTGATTTTCTTAGCCTCAACGGCATTTCAGATGTTGTCACTTATGATGGAAGACATGGAAGAGAAATCCAATTCAATTCCATATGGGCCTAATATTTTCTTGGGAGGGCATTACAACATAATATAGGTCTCGCCAGATTAAATCTGTCTTGTTTAAGTTTTTATCCTATGCATGCATTCCAAACACATCAGATATATAGACAAAAAAATAAATCATCCACAAAATGGTAATTTAGGATGAACCACCTTGAGCCATAACCTAATCAACCCACTGAGCCAAAGTGGACTGGACTACTAGGAAATAAAAATAACCTAACTATTACAATGGATCGCCACTGCATATAAGTCTTCAATTTGGCCTTTGTCTTCTTTCTTCGTCTTCATGATTACATAAGTTATAACTAAATACAATTACTAATCTAAAGACAGAAAAAAATAAAAGCCAAACCGGCTATTTTTACAACCCATAGAAATTATATACATCAAAAACCATAGACTAGATTAGGCTCGTGGTTCATCCAATCACATAAACATGTCAAGCCACATAAATGCGATATTTAAATTTACCCATCTAATGTCTAATTTAAAATTGCATACATTGGGATAAATTTAGATTTTCAAATAAAATTATTTTCTAGGCTTGAAATAAATAATTTTCAAATTATAAATTTTCAACCGAAAATAATTACCAATTTTCAAAATCCAATTTTAAAAATTACTATTTTTCAAAAATCTAATTTTTAGAAAATAATCAAGAAATGGAATAGGGTCGTTCCAACTTACGCTCTCGACCTGCTCCAGTGCAGCGGCGCGGTCATAGCCCTGTTGTATGCCACCGAGATGGTACCGCAACAAAATCATGCCCATTAATAGCGGCTTCTCTTGTGCAAGAAATTAGCTAGGCTACTCTATAATATTTTCTCCAAGGAAATATTCCAAGTCCCTAACAAAATTGCACTCCTACTGCTACACGGTTAGAAGGTGATGACATCATACTCTTGGGCCATTGCAATTTTCAATTTCAATTTTCTTTTCATAAGAAAAAACCAAGCCCCACTTACGTGAAATTCTATGCTGCGGTCTCTGCCCAGTTTTGATCATTGGATCAACAATAGTGAAATTTTATGATGTGGTCTCGGTCCAATTTTGACCATTGGATCAACAATAGGGAGTGTTAATTTACTAAATAACTCCCCCCTATTGGGGATTCAATGGTCAAACTGAACCAAGACCAGCATAGAATGCCCCCCACTTACCATATGTATGTTTGGCTGATTTGGTAAAAGGATGGTATGTTTTACTTCAAATTCATAATCACAGTAAACCTCCAGTTACGCCAAACACATGAGTTGTTGACTATACAATGGGATTCTAAATCCACATGGCCATAACAATCATGCCTATACACACACACACACACACACACACACACGTGCACTTCGTATATATTCAAAATACATGTACAAGTTGTGTGTGTGATAAGATAATTTAATTTGCAGATTCCTTCTTCAATTTGATTCACAATTGCTTAAAACCAATTAAGGCAAAACTTTTTCGGTCAACCCTATTAAAAACATATTTGACCGAAAATCAATGGTTCAAACCATTGTACAATTGTGAATCAAAAGGAATTGGACTCCAATTAAAAGTCCTCCATATCACTGTCGTATATTGTATACGGGTACGTGACTTTCCCTTCCTCAATTTCTCGATACCAAATTTTATTTTGATTAAAATTCAACAAGATTAAAATCAAAATAATTAAATCCCAACATTTTAAGCAATTAAAAATATATATAAAATATATCTTGATTTAACATGCTTCCAGTTTATTCATACGAAAAATAAATAAAGCATATAAATCATACATATTAGTTCAATTAAACTAACCAGACTCTAATACCACTGTTGGGTTGACTAATTCTCGGGGTAGGTTAGCATAGCGAAATATTAAAAATTTAAAATCCTACCCCGAAACAGGATAAATGGCCGGTTTAATCAAACTAATTAAGCTGCAAAGAAAAACTTCACGAAATACCTTTCGCGCTATTTCCCTCGTACAAGTTTCTGATCTAGCAACCCGAACAAAAAATCACGTCGCCTCGAATCCGTATATGAACCGTTGTCCCCCTTTGAATTCCGAGCACTGATTTTCATTCCTTGTATCTTCAAGCGATCCAATTGTCTCGCCTCTAAGATGTATCGATACCTCCGTATAGTTTCCAATAAATATATATATATGTCGCTAGCCTATATATTTGTTATAGATCCAATCTAAGCTTATTATATGAAGGTAGGAATATATAGTGAAAGATCAAGCTCAACACATGAGCAAAATCTTGTCTAAAAATAATGGGTAGGGGCGGTTTTTCTAGGAGAAAAATAGAAGACAAAAATTCTCTTTTTTCTTTTTGTGTTGGACGAAATTCTAGGTGTAGAAAAGTGTGTGTGTGTTTTTCTTAACACACATATTTATAAAGAGACTCCTAGGTTTAGTTTACTTGGAAGTCAAGATGAAATCAAATCTCTAAGATTTGACTTTCATCTAATCCTAACTCCTAAGTAAACTCAATTAAAGAGTTTTCTTAAAACAAAAAACTTGGCCAACAAGCTAACTTATTCCTTTCTCTCTCTTCTAAATATTTCCTTAATTCCAACTTAATCAAGACTTGGAGACGAATTAATCCTCTCCCTTTATTTCGTCCACCACACACACCCCTCTTTATACTTGGAATCCGAAAATTTTATCTTACTTGATTTAATTTTTGAATCCTTATTAAATCAACCATTTAACTAAATATTTCATAATAATTAAGGTCCAACTTTAATTATTATTACACAATTATTTCATTGATCTTATTTAATTTTTGACAAAGTCTACTAATTAAATAAAACTCTTGGACTCTACTAGGTCCATTAATGAATTAATCCATTTTGATTAATTAAATAGTCTAATTAATTGATCTTCCGCCAATTAATTAATATTCCATTTTAGGTAAGTTCTAGACTTTCTTAATTTCACCTCAACTTCCAAAGTTGATCCATCATATCTCATAAGCAGGAACCTTAGGAGTAATTGTGTGACCCCTTAGGGGCGTTCATGTTCTAGTAGTAAGTACACTTTCCAAAAGTGTCCTTGTACCTTTCTTTATTTGGAAAGTACTAGATTAAATTTTCCTTGATTTATTCCGATCATGAATCATTTTCTATAATATCATGGCACCTACAAATCGAGGTTACTGTCTAGCAACGAGCCTCGAAAACCTAGGCACGAACGATATTAAGATACTCAATCTATCAGAACCACGATCCTCGCGTAAGTAAGATCCTTCCATCAAATTTTCTGGATTGGCATATTGAGCAATGGCTTAGTCGAAACTCTTACGACCCAATCTCTATGTTTCCTTCATTGCATGATATCGATTCTCACAATCCAAACGAGGAAACACTCCACCTCTTTGGATTTCCATACTTTGGGCAAAGTTTCCTTGAATCGATTCATTGAGCAAAACATAGGAAATGTCTGATTAGCTAAATCAGTGATGGATCCCATCTTGGTCTCTCATGTACCTTGACACATAATCATACTATACCCAAGATATCCCATATGACAACTCGCGAAGGAATCATGATATAAGTCAAAGTATAATCGACTATTTTCAAAGTAACTAATGGAACCTCGTGTCCATAAGGATTACTCTTACGCCTATGTGATTATTGGAAATTCCTTATTCGATCAGGAAAACCACTTTAGGAATTTCTGGCGGGGTTGTTCAGTTTACTCATTATCCCAATAAGAACCATCATACACATCTATGCCTATGAAACGAGCCACGTCCTCCAAGGACTCATGTGTACAAGCAAGTCTTTCGAGTCTTTGTCAATATCCCTCATCTTGACAGACCCTTTAACGACTTGGAACCTTTTAAGAATCACGGCCTTGGAGATATATTCCATCATCGTTATTCCTGATGTCCGATGATGTCCAATAGTTATGTGCGATTCAAGGAACTTCATTCTAAGTATATAAAGACAGTTTAAGAACAAAGAATGCCATAAAGAAATTGACTTATTATAGTAAGATTGTCATAGAGTATTTCAAGAATGGCACCCAAATAATTGGCGCTCTGGCACTAACTCTATCAATCGACACCTCTGAACTTATTTCACTCGATTCCAACGTCATCCCCGAAACTTCATCCAACCCTAACCCTTGGCCCACTAGCCCACACACCAATTTCAAGGGGACAGAGTCAGCTAGTTCACATGACCATCGCAGACGACCTCATGAGCTAATCTGGCATTTGCGACAGCGTCTGGACACCATCACTCAGGGACTAAATTTACCTGCTTTGAATTTCATGCCACAACTACCTCCTTCAACTCTAGCAGCTACCCCCTACTTTTGAGTACCCTGCTGCCTTTTCTGAATCTCCTCCGTTCAAGGGACCAATTTCTGAATGTTGGTCTAAACGAATATGTTTTTCAACCCCACTACTACCATCCCATGTCATGATAAACCCAAACCACCTGAGGCACTGGACATCACCGTCAACCCAAGAATGGAAATCGAAGATAGAACCACCCCACCATACTACTAAATGAGAGCCTACCCTCACCCCCAAACATCGGGCAAGACCCTCAGATGAACATTCCAATTCCAAATGGTTTTGTTCCCGTCCAGTTGAGAAACCCAGCAAATCCAGCTAGATACTAGAATCCAACTTGACCACCATGAGGATCGTTGCTTGGAACTGTAGAGGGCCCATAAGAGCTGATTTTTTGATAGAGGTGCAATCTTATTATTAGGAACATGCCCCATGTGTTCATTATCTTAGATACTCACATGTATTAAGATAGAGCACTTGATATCATACCTAATTTCTCTCTCAATGCACATGTAATAGTCTCATCGCACAATTTTACGGGGGTATTTGGGTGTTATAGCACCCAAATCACATCACGTTACACCACGTAGGCACTGGACAACATATTGCACACATGATTGGCACTTTTCAAGCGAATGCACCCTACTTCACCATTTCTGTTATCTACAACTATCCACAAGGAGCTATGCAACTTGAGGGTATGGCAAGAACTTGTTAATTTTGATCAATCTTTTAGTGGTAGTTGGCTCGTAGTTTGTGATTTCAACAACATTCTCTCTCTATGGATGAGAAATTGGGTAAGAGGGATCAATATTATAAGATGAAGCATTTTAGGGCTTGGTTGCTTGCATGTGACTTAATAGATCTAGGTTTTAGTGGTACTAAATTCACTTGGTGCAATAAAAGGTTCACTAATAGGAAACAATTGATCTATGCACGACTGGATTGTGCCCAGATAACCCGAGATGGCTTCAACAATTTTCGAACACTAAGGTTTTGCACATTCCCACAATCACTTTGGATCACTGCCCCATCTTGTTGGACACAAACCCCACCAACCCTCACCCCCAAAATCGTTCCGTTTTGAAGCAATGTGGGCTCAAACTGATTCATACATTGAGGTGGTTAGGGAGTCTTGGACTCAACCACTTTTTAACCAGCATAATCCAGACCAAGTTGGGGTTTTATTTCACTTATGCTGTGAAACAGTTACAAAGAAAATCTAAATGGTGGAAAAAATATATTTTCGGAAACTTAGACGCACAAATTGAATCTGCAACCAACCAACTCAAAAGCCTTAGAAGCTCGAAACAAATTTCTTCTTTGAATCTTTTTTAAAATAGGAATCTATCCTTAAAAATCACATCAAAAATCTTTGGACCAAAAAAAGATGTTTTCTAGAAACAAAGAGCTCACCTCAAATGGGTTACAAGGTGACAAAAACACAAAGTTTTATCACGCTTTTGCCTTGACTCGTAAAAGAATGAATTTTATTAAAGGCATAATCAACTCCTGGGTCAATGGGTTTTTGAAACAAATGAGATTGCAAACTCTTTTATTTCTTTGTTCTCCTCATGTCAACAATTGGAAGCTCAAACCTCCTTTTTAGATTGTTTTGATATTCCTACCCCTACAATCCAATGAGGTCCATGGTAATCTAACCCAACCTGCCACTCAAAAAGAAAGCAAGCAAACTTTGTATCACATTGGGTATTTTAGAGCAACCGGGCCGAATGAGTTAAAAGCTGTTTTTTTTTTACAAAACATACTGGCCAATCGTGGAGGATTTGGTGTATGCACTGATTCAATTTTTTTTCCGCAAAGAACTACGTTTCCCCTAATCTGAACCACAATCTGCTCATCTTAATTCCAAAAATTGACCGAGCCACTTTAGACCGATCAGTCTCTGCAATGTAATTTTCAAAATCATCTCAAATATCTGGGTCTCCCGTATAGGGCCTTTTTTTACAGAATCTTATAGAGCCTTTCCAAAATGCTTTCATTCCCACACATCATCTTTCTAATAATGTCTTGCTGCCACATGAAATTATACATTGTATGAACAAGGAAAAAAAAAGCAAACATTAATTCCTGGCCCTCAAAATTGATATTGAAGAGCCAATAAAGACTAAGAAGGTTGACTCAGGAATAAATTGGATTATGGGCTCCGTTGTAGAATTCTGACCTAACCATTAAGTACGAAGCGGTGGGAACGATGGAACCCGTGAATGCAAAAGATTTTATTGAACAAATGAATCTTACTGATTCACTAGTCAGGATGGCGAAATGAACCGGAAATCAATTCATCTATTCTGAGAAGTCACGAATAAGCGCTACGCCTGAAATAGAGATTGCAAGAGAGTTGGGAATTCATTGAATTTTGTCTTGCTAAATTTAACTTCCCACCTCAGATGATAAAATATATTATGTTTTGTGTTAAAACAGTAAGTTTTACACTTTCTGTAAATGGAATTATTTCTGAAATGTGGAGGTAAAAAATGGGGATTCACCAAGGTGACTCAATTTTCCCTTAGTTGTTCATCCTTTGCATGGATATTTTTATTCAAAAAATTTATTTGGACAGCCAAATCCGCCTTTTTGATACACACAGAATTGCACGAAACTGTCCTGGATTCCCATCATGAGTTTTGTGGATGATTGTATTCTATTTTAAACTCCAAATCTAGAACCTACATGATGCATACTTTTGAACAATTTAGTAGAGCAGTGGGTCAAACCGTCAATTGGAATAAGACCACCGCATTCTTATCAAAAAACACCCCAAGTGCACAAAAAACCTTATTGGTCCAACTCCTTAAGTTAGCACATAACAGACCAAAAGAGAAATATCTTGGTCTCCCAATTATCATGGGTCGTGTGACAAGGCACACCTTTTTTGATATTATCTCAAAAATGACCTTCGCGTACATGCATGGTACAATAAATTTCTTTCGTATGCGGGCAGAGTCATATTGTTAAAACATGGCCTCAATGCGATGCCACTATTTGCCATGAGCATATATAAACTCCCTAAGGTAATCATTGATGCCATTAACAAACTATGCAAACAGTTTTTATGGAATACCAATCCTAACTCCAAAAAAAACAAAGCCTCGCTTCGTGGAATTAGGTGTGTCAAACCAAAACTCAAAGTGGTCTTTGGTATTAAGAACCTTAATACCCTTAACCAAGCCCATCTCCTCAAATTATGTTGGAATTTTTTTGAAACACCTAACTGTCGGTCTCACTGCACAAGTGCTAAAAGCATAATACCACCCATCAACCTCCTTCCTTCAATCATCATCTAAATCACACCACAGTTGGATATGGAAAAACCTTCACAAATGTTTGCCTCTGTTGCATAAATCCCTTTGGTGGAATATGGGTAATGGGGAATGTATAAGCTTTTGGCCGGACCGCGGGATAGTACATACTCCTCTCTTTGAAGTCTATCCATTGACAACCCCAACCTCCTATCAAAAAGTCTCATAATTCATAAACACATCCTCATAATCCTGTAATATCCCCAAACTGGCGGCAATTCTCCCAATGACTTGAGTTAACAAGATCATTGCAACACCCATACCCATGCAAGGCCCAATTGATAAATAAATTTGGGTGTGGGACACATCGGGCAAGTTCCCAATAAAAACTATTTGCTACTAACTCAACTCCACAAACGTCCCACCCACCAATCCAATACTTCCCTGGAAAGACCTCTCGGAAGATAGGCTGGAATATAGTTCTAATGAATATTATGAAGGCCCTATGTTTTTGCATACCCTTTTGTCTAATGATTTGGTATGTAACTATTCTCGTACTGTTAAGACGAGTCCCTGCTCCCCTCTGTTGTGTAAACTTGCTTAAGTTTTATTAATATTAGTATTTATTTATTTTTTATTTTTTTAAATCTGGATATGTCACATAGACCAACTTACCAAAATTGGTATGATATTGACAAATCAATACAACCTCTCTCCATCCATCAACTAATCCATTATCAAACAAAGGGAGCGAGACCAAACTCTTTGAATTTTCGGCCATCAAAGCAATTGGGCTAGGATTTGAAATATCATGCAACTCATGGAGGTTCTCGTTGCTCATGTTTACCAAAAAGGTATGAAGATTACGGAATTTTTCACTAACGAGCTTATACAACTCGACACTCAAGAATTTTGAAGCCCTACGAAATTTGTGGATGTGGTTGGCTTGATTAGAGTGGACCGACTTAATTTCCCATCTTTATTAGAAGTTAGAACTTTAGAAAATGAGTAGTACTCCTTTCATTTACCCTTATTTCATTTGCAAAGTACTTTAAGTTCATCAGTACTTCATTTTTTTGGCCACTTGCAACATAATATCCATTCAAAGAGAGGAAGAACTCCTTTCTTTGCATGCTTAACTTAAAACTTATTTGACAAGATCTAATATAGACGAGAGAACTCCGTAAAATCATTCCACCATGCCATCAATGGTTTCTTTTAAAACCGAAAAACAAAGAATTGAAATACAGAACAATAATATATACGTACCCGTGTGCAATATTGTGCATCAATCAATCAACAATTCAATTGTGCGTAAACAAGGATGCAGCTCAAAAACTGCTACATCCAAAGATTACATAAATTGATCTAGCTACAAAATACGGTTTCTTTACACTTTTCAATTTTCTGTTTCCTGTGGACAAATATCAGTACTTTGGTAACATCTGAAGAGTTCGAATTAGCAATAGCTTAAGGGCTATTTCAGAAATCAAGACTCACCGAAATATTACTATCAGTCTTGTTTCAAGGCCTTTCTAATGACAGTTCTAGCTAACACTATTAAAAGGTAAGCCAAAACTGTGACAACAATTCCTAACAGCAAAAGTAGGCGGTCGTAGGACGCCTTCTGGACCGTGTATACCCTCACGTTTATTGTATCCCAGTTACTCTCTGTCCAAACAGGGTCCTCCATACCCATGACATCTGAGGAATTGGAAGGTAGAACTGTCCAGCTTCCTGATTCGTACTTCAAGCGAGTTGAATATGCAGGAACATACCTGAGATCAATAGGGTTCATCGTAGAAGATCAGTAAATTATCGAACATAAACTTAGAGTGTTTGACTAAGCTTATTTAAAACATCTTATAAGCTCTTACATCTGAAGATGTCTTTGGAGCTTATAAGATGTTAAATCTTATTTTTAAAATACGTTCTTTAAGAGTTTGGAAAAAATAGATCATAGAGTGCAAGCAATGACAATTATGTAATTAAGATAACCAAATCAAAGAAGTTTGCTAAGATCTTACAAAGCAATCATTAAGATATTTAAAATATTCGGGTAAATTGCATTTTACCCGGTGTTCATGAAAAGGGGCATAGTCTCCCGGGTTTCAAAAAGAGCGTATTCATTTTACACTCAAAGCTAGAGTTTGAGATGCACATGCCCAATATAAGAGTTGTTGGACTCATTTTTGCGTAGTTCAATGGACAACATTAGCCCTCGAGAATTTTGCTTATCAAAAATTCCAAAAATATGCTAAAATTCTAAACATAATCCAATGAAATAAAAAAGCAGCAAGACATGAATAAAAAACTATTCTTCCACTATTCCTTTAAGTTTATTCCTTAGACAAAAATTATCAAAATTCATGATTGTAATGTATAACTTAGTCACATTAAAATGTTACCACTAAACTAACATTAACAAATCTTGCATAATTTTTCCTTTCAATTACAATTTTCAGCTCAAAAACATTATTTCGAGAATTTATTTGTGGGAAATTATTTCATCGCATGATCTTCCAGTTACTTTTCTTAATTGAAGAGGTGAATGAATCACAAGGAAAGTCTTCATTCAATAGACTCAACACCATTTTCAATTCATTATTAGAACATACAGGAGGTAATAACAACCCTTCTCATAAACACATGGGAACAAAAGGCCATGTACTCTGTTATGATATCCCACATCGGTTCCACATGAAAGTGTGGAAAGGTATATAAGTGGGGAGTCAACCCTTTACCTTTGACCATGATTTTAGGTTAAGTTAGGGCTCCCTATCTCATATGCCTAACAATTTGGTCCGACCTGCCGGATCTTCCACCCAACGAAAACATGGTTGAAACAAGTACAGGAGCCAGCGATACTCGATCTTTAGGCACCACCATGGCTCGTTCCACTTTCGACAAATCTCTCATAACGGCAATGGTTTCGCGCTTGAAATCTGTCATGACCCATATGGATAACATCATGACCCATATGGATAACATGGATAACTGTATTGCCGACATGAAGGCGGAGATCACCGCCCTCAAATCCGACGCCCTCAATATTCAGACTGCTCCAACGACCGTCCATGAAAATTCCCCGCCGCAAGCCACCCACACACCACCAGTAATTGCCACCGCCGCATCAGCTTCATCAGCCAAAAACAGCACCCCTTGCATCACCGCTGAAATTACACCATCCTCCTCAAGTTTTACCCCACAATCCGCCACATTCGCACCAAACCATCTCGGTCACACCACCACCCTTAACCTCCAACCAACAGAAACTAATATGGCCACCGTCTAACGAATTCCTCAAACCTCCCCACAACAAACACTCAACCACATCACCCCCACACTCCCTATTCTTAACGGAATTGACCCTTTTGCCTAATTCACTCGGACTGAATCTTCCGAAATTCCAAAGGATGCGTTAAACACCCACAATAGGCACTATGGGTTTTTAGTCATGCCTTTCGACTTGAAGAATGCATCGGCGATGTCTCACGCAACGATGAAATTTCCCAAGTTCAGCCTTGGGGACAAGGCTGTTTTTAAGGGTGGAGGAATTGTTATGAAGTGGATTTTGAAGAATTAGTTAATTACATTATATCATTTTATTTCCTAGTTTCAGTCTTGTTAGTTTAGGAGTTTAATTACTTGTTGATTAAGTTTTCTAGTTGCTTAGGGGTCAAGTTATTTCCTTTCTACTAGGTGTCAGTAGCTTGCATAGCAAGTTAACTTATGCATATAAATAGGAATCTTTAGTGTTTATTTGGATTATTCAGTTTTTGAATCAATAAAGAGTCAAGCTTAGGCTTGTTGGACAAGATTTATTCTTGTAGGACTTTTGAGTTATCGAAAGTATTTCTTTTATCATTATTTATTTTGTTTCTATCGATTTATAAAAATCTGCACCCATCAATTTGGTCCGACCTGCCGGATCTTCCACCCGACGAAAACATGGTTGAAACAAGTACTGCAGCCAGCGATACTCGATCTTTAGGCACCACCATGGCTCGTTCCACTTTCGACAAATCTCTCATAACGGCGATGGTTTCGCACTTGAAATCTGCCATGGCCCATATGGATAACATCATGACCCATAGGGATAACATGGATAATTGTATTGCCGACATGAAGGCGGAGATCACCGCCCTCAAATCCAATGCCCTCAATATTCAGACTGCTCCAACGACCGTCCATGAAAATTCCCCGCCGCCAGCCGCCCACACACCACTAGTAATTGCCACCGCCGCATCAGCTTCATCAGCCGAAAACAGCACCCCTTGCATCACCACTAAAATTACACCATCCTCCTCAAGTTTTACCCCACAATCCGCCACATCCGCACCAAACCATCTCGGTCACACCACCACCCTTAACTTCCAACCAACAGAAACTAATATGGCCACCGTCTACCGAATTCCTCAAACCTCCCCACAACAAACACTCAACCACATCACCCCCACACTCTCTATTTTTAACGGAATTGACCCTTTTGCCTGGTTCACCCGGACTGAATCTTCCGAAATTCCAAAGGCTGCGTTAAACACCCACAATAGGCACTATGGGTTTTTGGTCATGCCTTTTGACTTGAAGAATGCATCGGCAATGTCTCAAGCAACGATGAAATTTCCCAAGTTCAGCCTTGGGGACAAGGCTGTTTTTAAGGGTGGAGGAATTGTTATGAAGTGGATTTTGAAGAATTAGTTAATTACATTATATCATTTTATTTCCTAGTTTCAGTCTTGTTAGTTTAGGAGTTTAATTACTTGTTGACTAAGTTTTCTAGTTGCTCAGGGGTCAAGTTATTTCCTTTCTACTAGGAGTCAGTAGCTTGCATAGCAAGTTAACTTATGCATATAAATAGGGGTCTTCAGTGTTTATTTGGATTATTCAGTTTTTGAATCAATAAAGAGTCAAGCTTAGGCTTGTTGGGCAAGATTTATTCTTGTAGGACTTTCGAGTTATCGAAAGTATTTCTTTTATCGTTATTTATTTTGTTTCTATCGATTTATAAAAATCTGCACCCATCATACTCGTTGATATTCCAAGCAAGGTTATTCATTGGATTCACATGGACACATGAAGATAACTAAAATACCTCAGTCATTATCTCTCACACAATATGTTACTACTAATTCATTGGCAGACACATTAACTCGTGTATAACAGCTTGAAAGATGACTATATATATATGTCTGTATGTGTCTATTACTTTGTTTGCTCTATCACTACAACTGAGTTATCATTTATCAAGTAACACTTGACCAACTGTAAAATACCTGGTCGTAGAGGTAACACAGACACCTTTCCCATCAGTCTCTTCTCTGATGCACAATTCACCAACACCGTTGCAATATTTCGGGCACGTGGAGCTTACATTCTTTGATGGAATTGACGTCTTATCTGCCAAAAAATTCCACACAAACCTCGAAATATCCCCCGTATAAGCAGGATAAGAAGAAGGATCTCCCAAAATGACACCTACATAATGGCTCGGGCAAGTTGTTGATGGAGAAATATAGTGCTTCACCAGATCACATGATAACCCGGGTTCACAATTTAATAGACAACCAAGAAGTTCTTCCACCAAAGATGCATTGATTTTTATAGCTGAAGGATCTTTGCCACCGGCGAGGGTGTACAGTGTTCGAGCAACCAGGGAAGCAGCTGCTACAATGGCTGAAGAGTTTATATTTGCTGCATCAAAGAAACATGAGTTCTTAAATAAAAAAAATATAGATTATATTATAGATATAAATATAGATACACACACACACACACATATATACATTTATAAGGTGAACTGATCAAGACAAATAGAGCCATAAAAGAATTTGGGTTCACTAACATAGATCATCAAGATGACTGTGGTAGAACTTATTGCTGAAAACAGAATCAAAATCTTCCAACACAATGCCAGAGATCTGTGGTTTCTGCAAACAATATTCATTCAAAAAAAACATTCAGAAAAACCATGGATGATAATAATCCAAAAAAGTTCCCCATTCATAATTCCAAGGGTGCATTTGGTTAACGATTAGATTACATCTGAATATAATGCATGAGTTTGTTTAGGTAATTATTGTTTGCATTACTATAGTTAGATATCGCCTTATATTTTTGTTTGAACTGGAAAGATTTATAGATAGACTTTGAGGTCTGAGAAAAAGCAAGTATAAAATATAAGGAGCATTATTGTATGAAATTACCCTTGTTGCAGCAATAATTGGAGCATTATTCTGCACTTAAAAAGGCTTCGATTTATAATAATGTGATACCCACTGGTCACTCAACATTGGTACTTTCAGTTCTATATATTGATATCATATTCTATATGATTCATATGATTTCGTGTCAGACATGCATAGACACTTCCTCCACTACCATACAGAAATACTATATTAAATATCGGTGTCAAAATACTTATTCTGGAGCAGTAAGTTTACAAAAATCTTGAGGATGTCCAAACTTTCAAGTGTGATTTCAAATTTATTAAAATAATTGGAAACTTTAAATAAACCTCTGGTATTTTTTATTTACACAATTATGTATCTACTAAACTAAAAGTATGTGTATATGGTTTTCATATAGTGACTTTATTGGATGGTATGAATAAAGTTTGTTGCAGAAAATTTAAAGTTCATAAAAATAACTACAGTCTAGCGATGAACAGATGACTAGATTTCAAATTTCAGTAAAACAAAGCATGTGCGATATTTATAAAATTCATAAATTCAGAACCACATCAAGTTTCTAAGTGGATCAAAATCACTACCACTTGTATCTCTCCCACATTCACTTTAATACTGCAAATACAATAATTAGTTCGATGTCGAAAAAGCGAACTGCGAAGATTTCTTCTTCTTCATTGATTACATAGTATTCAATTTTGACGATTTGATTACCATAAGAAAAAATCTCCAGATAGAATATTGTTTTCACTTTTTTAGTTAATAAGAATATTTTGCATGTCTTATTCCTTATTAAGAAGACTTAAATAAGTAGTATTTCATCAAGACTTTCTCACTTACTTTCGAAATTTTAACACTTGTCCCAGATTTATCACTCCTACTCCGGATATCCCAAAACAAAGTTCTATTTCTTAAAAATGAAATATCTTCTCCCAAAATTACCCTCTCACCTAAACTAATTATAAGCTATACTTTGAAAAATCTTTTATTATTATTTCATTATCAAGTTAGTAATGTAAATAGTCTTTTTAATAGTAAAAATGAATTATGAAAGATGAAGTACGAGGGAGAGGACAAGATGTCCAAAAGGGCTATAGAAACTTATAAAGAAAACCGGTTGCCAATCTCTATCTCCTGCCTAAATAAACCCCATACCTTGCACCAAAGAGAGGCTAAGTAATGTAAAATGTATTGTTTTATTATGAAGTAAAACCTTTAATCATCATCTAGTTTTATTATTATTTGCAAATATAGAACACTTGAATAGTATTTGAATTTTTGGGGCATTTTAAATTTCAATGGAAATTTAGAGAATATCACGAAATTTTGACAGAAATCCAGCACAATCAAACTGAAAGTTGGATTTTGTTTCGAATAGCTAGGAAATCTGAAATTTCGATTGAAATTTCTACGTTTTGGACCCAAATTTAAAAGAACACACACAACAACTACTCGGCATTTAGGCATGTATGCGTCAGTACGTAGAATTTCCATGTAATATAACAGAAATAGATGGTAATTTAGCATCTCAAAGTGAAAAAATGAGGATTCTATGATAGAACAAATGTTAATAAAAAAGAAGACTCATCTGCATATAACATTATGTAATCTGAAAATTGAACTTAATGGGCAGGCCTATTACTTTTTCCAAAAGTTGAAACAAATTATTTTAAGTGTTTCACCTTATCCCACCCAATCTACAAAACAAAATACGCCGTAAGTATATGATACACGACACAAAAAAAGGTACCTTCATATACCACGAAAAGTCATCTAACATGAACTACTGCTAAAATGAAAAATCCTGACCAAGCAGCAGACACCAGCAAAATTGAACCTTAATTATTCCTATCAGAAAATGAAGGTATGTAAATGGATAGGAGCTTCACATCCACCATAAATGACAGAACTTGGAGCTACATATTCCAACTCTGTAGTCTGTACTTAAGTAAAAGTTTCAGTCCTGACCTTCCTCAAAAATGTCATTAACGAGGATGGAGGCACTCCAGGATTTGATGTGCTTGCTGTTTTGACAATAATGCCTTCGCTTATCAAGGAATCTTGTGCACGGTGTAGAGCATTTAATGTTCCATTCACGGAGGATGAATCCTGCAAAATCTATGGGGTAAGCTTGAGAGCAAATTGCTCTTCCAATCTTGAATCAAATTATTGTAATATGGAACAATGACAATAGAAATCAAGAAAAAACTTCAAATGAGTTAAGTCCAGGACACTGCAATACAATGTACTAGGTTAAGCTCCTAGATCAAGTAATGCCTTACCCCAGCAGTATGAGCAAAAAATGTTTTGATGCCCTGAGGAAAGCTCTTTCCCACTGATCCAATTTCCATTACCTACATAAAATTCACAACTGTAATAACATCATAATTGTATCTTTTTCATGGATACTGTTTTGAGAAGTAGAGAATTCAAACCCAAAACAAATTCTTTCAAAATGTGGGATAGAGGACAGATTAAGTAAATTTTTGACATTGCATATATCCCCACGATCAATCTAAAATAAGAAGCTCGAGGAAAATTACCGTTTCAATCATCGCCAAGTCGAGGCCCTTCATGGTCTCCGACTGTTGATCAGATTCTAGGAAAAATCTCCGGCTACCAAGGTAGCCCCAGACTTCTCCAGTGAGAACCACAAATACAAGCTGAAGCAAATAAACATGTTGGGTAAATCTTCAAATAGAACCCAAAAAGGTTTAAAATAACCAGAATAGTAATCCGTAGATGAAGCTGTTCTGATAACTACAAAGGAATTCTTATCAATGCGAGTGGAACTATTTATCATGTTAATGTGATAGTGATAGAAGCTCGAATGCAGAAAACTAGCTGTGAATATTATCTAAAAGCAAATAAGTGCTCAGCAAGAAACCAACCTGTTTGTTAAGTTCTTCCAATCCATCAAGATGTGAAAGAGAATCAACTACAGCAAGCAATGCAATTAACCCCTAGACATTCGTACAAACATTATTAGAGACATTTTTTAACAAGAAATTGGTTCCTAATAGGAAAGGGTCTTTAGCCAAGAAAACATCAACTTAGATCACAGTAGGAAAGGTGACTTACAGATATAGGGGACTCTGCGCCAAGGCTTTTATCACGGAAAAAAGATGCAGAGTCCATAGATGTCATCGTCAGTAGAATTGGCTTTGTTTGTGGGGACGAAATATTAATTGGTGGAAGTGCTGACCAGACACTGCCCTTCAAAGTAAAGATACAAGAGGCCAAAAACTAAGGTCAGCGGCCTCGTTACATTCTAAAATACCACAATCATGACAAACGGACTACATGAGCTTTAATTCATAAAAGTTGTGCAACACAGTACAAAAAGAATTTACACCAGCAAGACAATAAAAAGTGTGTTGTAATTACAAAAAATCCAAGAATTGCTAGACAACAAAGCTCGAGATGCATAGAAAAATTATTTCCATGGAGGACAAAAACAAATCGAATCATCAGTACCATTAAGTTAGCAATAGGTTATTTGAGCTGGAAATGTCATGCTAAGCTATTATTCCCAACTTCAACATTATAAAAAATCTTCAGAGAAAAGTACTTCTAAATAAAAACTGCCAAGAGTGGGACAAACAACTGCAGCCAAAAACATAATACTTCATCCGGCCAAGAATCCCAAGTCGAATTTGCAAAGAATTTGCAACAGCTGAACAAGAAGTACATGGTGAAACCTTCATTTACAACTCCAAAATTAGTGGTCACGAATCCCTCTTCCTCAAACTCTTATTTCAGGAAGGGTATTTCTAAGAAAAAAATGTCCATTTTAAGAAAGGAAATATCAATTAAAGAAAGAGAAATTTAATTTCGAGACTGCATACTTCTACATTTGAATGACTCCCGCCATAAACATATCCAACAACGACATTCTGTTGAAACCATACAGCACACATGTCCAACCTTGGAGAATAATGCGACTGCCCACATTTTGATACAGGTTTCAAATTCTAATAAAAACTTCATTTTTCAACTAAATAACTAATTATGGGTTCTCCAGTTTAATGCTTCAATTGCGGTACTATTCTTTCTCGGGAACTTGTTAGCAGGACAATCATTTAGTTAACTCTGTGTAATAGAACATATTGCAAGCATCTAATAAGGACTTACAATTGTTTTAATGGATGAGCCCTCATGCCCGTATTCAAAATTAATATAACTTTTCATCAAACCCCTAATCCTATAAATGGCATTTTGCATCTCCAACTCAAATACTTACACCGTCCTAACATTCATCCTCAATTGGAGCAAAAGAATGACCCGAGAAAATAGAGGGGGATAATTGATGCCGGACAGTCGGACAGACATAAGAAAATAACATAGCAGTTAGTATGGTCGCCAAAATTCAAACTTAATATATAGTATCTACCATATGAGAGCATTTCAACCATAGAAAAAAAAATTAAAATAATTGATAATATAAATTAAAGACTAGCAACAAATGTCTTATTCTTGTCACTAGTAGGCAACGTTTATCTATATTATATTTTCATGAACCATGATGGTTTGCCAAATCAGGAAGTACATCATCATAAATGTCCTTGCAAGCATTAGTAGTGAGATTATTCTATGAATTTCAAGTACAATCCACCAAACTAACCTGTATCCACCCAGCGGAAGACAAGTTCCTTCATTCAAACAAGAGGCCGAGTCATGAGTGCCAGATTTTGTAGTCTAGTTAAGATAAAAAAATAGAAGTGCATACCAGTTACCAAATAATATTCTCAGTGGTACGTAAAGTTGACTTATCAATTTGCACTAGCAGAATGTTTTACCTGCATCACTAGATCAAACTCGGCAACATCTTCAGTATAAGATGTCTTGCTCTTCTCACTCACTAACGCAACCTGTAAGTACAATAAATTGTTTTCACGTAGAAACTTAGGCGTAAGAAAGAAGGCAAGCAATATGGTTGTCACGAGCTGCAACTGGAGCAAAACATTTCCACCTCCCAACAACAAAAACACAGACCTAAGTATAGCATAACTAGTTTTCTTACCATTCATAATAAGCTAATATATCCACAGTAAAGATCATGTTGAAATCACATCTTACACAAACAAGATGATACTCAAAATTAGGTGGAAGAATAAAATAGCATAGACATTTTCTTTAGATAGATATTAATCTATATATATATATATATATATATAGTATGCCCCCTTCAAAACAACCTAATAATATATTTCTCCCAGCGAGGTTATTTATATTTCCATCTCAAATAAATAATTCAATTTTCTAAAAAAAAAACAAAATAAACTAAACGATTAACCAGGAAGTTAAAACTTCGCGGTGGGAATAATATCTTTCGGACACACAACTACCTCTTGCAAGATCGGTGTGCTAGTCTGAGAGAGCAAAAACACAGGAAAATTATAAGCCTTCCACATAATTCCAGATCCCTGCAGGCGGAGAACAACAATATTTATTTCATAAGTACTGAATATGCCTGGTGCAATAGAGAGAAAAATAAAGGCAGATTGCTGGATCGAAGCTGACACAAAACCCTGATATGTGCAAATCAAGCGTAAGGATATTTTGTTTTAAAATAGTTCATTCCCCTTTCTGCCTATACATTGCTGTCCACCACATATCACTATCAATCTAAGTACTATATGTAAAGTTATTGCATTACATGATAGAGAGTGTAAGAAAAAAAATCACATCTAATGCAGTTTGACACCCACGGGGTGGGGGGTGGGGGAATGGTGAATCCAGAATCTTAAACATATTTCCCAAGACAGTTAATAACAAAAAACACAAAACAGCAACCCAATGAGGTCTATTGTACACTGTCACCGGCACAAGTTTCTCCTCATATGTCTCCAAGATAGTCTGAGTGTAAGCCAATCACATTTTGATTCAGTTAACCAATTTAGGATAAAATTCTTACTTTACACCAAAACAAGAACATTCATGTGGTGAAAAATTATTGTGTCCAAAAAATATTTTTATTGACAGCACAGTGAAAAAACTTATTAAGTAAACTGGAATGAGCTAAAAATTAAACAACCCCTCTTATGTCTTCTTCTCTAACTAGGGTCCAACAATGGGAAGATATAAAGTAGAGAGACATGAGGTGCAATCATTTTCAGTGAACAGGTGATCATTCAAGTACAACTCATATCTAGTATAAAAATTCACCCCTGTACCACCTTTTAAATTGTTTCAGGAACTTCATCTCACTTGAAAATAGCATACATGACATATTTTCTTAACACTTGCAAAACAGAGGTATAACAGAGACCAGATAAGATGAGAAATGAACATGCTAATCATTTTTCACAACATACAGCTGGGTTCCATTCAAAATTATTGCTTGGATATGGGGCGAATTCTGCCTGTGGAAACTTTACATCTGGAGAAAATCCTGAAAGGTAAAACACGATAAATTATCTGAACTTTTCTACACCCATTCTATACTACATAGAATTGATCTAGTGATTTACCGTCCAAATCATTTTGAACTTGTGTTCTTGATTCAACCAAAACCCCAGCAACTTTCCTCGCAAAATCTGAATCTTCTGATACTCTGAAATTGAGAAAACAAATAACACCAATTCAAAGGAGAATTTTGTATCATTTAATCGAAATTTGCCGCAATAGTCCCACTAATAAAGAGCATAACTTCAAAACTTAAAAAGAAAAGGGAAAAAGAAAAAGAAGTTCATACGATACATGTGATTGATCTGTAGATCATAACTGGTATGCACGGAGTAACATCAGATCTCAGAGTTGGAATACATCACTTCACAGACCGCTATTCTACAAAGACTTGGTTCATTGAGGCGTATTTGATAAGAAAGAACAAACAAGGCGGTGTTGGGAGGTCCGATAAATAGAACTCTTTATCCTCATTAAAATAAAGATGTTTTCAATGAAAAGGAGATTTTAGGGAAAGAGAATTCTCAGTGGTATCTCCAGATAGTTTGTGGCAACAATTTGCCAAATTTTACATAAGGAAAAGAAATTAAGAAAATAGTACTTCCTACCCATTTCCTTCACATTTAATTAAGCCAAACATGGAATATCAGCTTTCCCTTCTATCTCCTTCTCCCTCTTCGCCTTTCATGACACAAAGCATATAAACAATAGTATATGTTTAAATAGTATATGCCTAAAGATCTGAGACAAAAACATGTGACGCTTCAAGAAGCAAAATAACTGCTCTATGAAGCCACCGACTTTATAGCTGATATAGACATCATAATTGATTTTTCTCCTGGTGCTAAAAGTTTCCCAAATACCATGCTGCTCTGTCTAATCTGTTTGTCAGGACAGACAAGTTCACAAGTTCAGTACACAAGGATCCAGTTAAAAATGTTTTGACTATGGACATAGATGTAGGAAGATACACCGTGCACAATATAGATAGTACTAGGATGCTGTAAAGGTGTTTTGCACGAATTTTCCAAACTAGACTGATGCATTTCCTAGAACACATATTTATATAAAATGAGAAAACAGTAGTAAAAGATACATTTAGTGACTTCAGTAAATTCTAATTGCGGTCGAGTTCCGGGGCTGCCATCAACTATTGGAGAATTATGTTGTTTCTGAAAGGCCGCAGATGTACTGAGTGTCTTATCAGGGGTAATGAGACTTTCAAATTTTCAATAAGCGTTCTAGTGCCTAGTAGATTCTTATCCAAGACTTGTATCATTTGATGATGCCATGTGAATCGCTAGAAACATGTGAAGTGTATGGCTAACCCAATAACGAAAGTCTTATCTTTCCTCTTTTCTCCCCTTTCTCAGAAGGAAGGCACTTTCTTGTTTCAACTGCAAAATTATAGAGCAGACTAATATGTGAACTAGGGAAGATAACTTTCTGCTTCTGAAAAAGTGTGGCAAGTGACATTTTAGGCAAAGACAACAAACACCACAAGGCAAGGGGGGCATATATCTTAGCCTCTCTAACAGACTCAAGTCATAAAAGTCAAAATCCTGATCGAAAATTTTGGAGGCACCTTGCTATTTCATTGAAACCACACCCACCAATACCTGACCTGATAAGCACTTAATAGCCCTTAAACTACCAAGTCTCCACCTTTTCTGACGATCTTTAGGAGATTTCATCCCCTTTCAAATTACTAAAAATTAGACAAAACAGCCACAAAATAGAACTTCCTGGTTGAACATCTAATATAAATATTTCTTATACGCTAACGGGCTAGGCCTGATGAGCTTCAAATGTTTAGTGCCAATGAAATAGTATAGCTATCTAAGAAAATATCAAAGATAATCTTAACTGCTACAGCTAGAGGAAAATAGGAATATAAATCCAAAATGTAGAACTAAAACCAAATTCCAAAGAAGAAGCATTCAGCTCGCCAATATGGACAGATACTTGCAAGTTAAAACGTGATAGCATCGGTAGAAATAAAGGGCTTGGTAGCTTGTAACTTCTTTTATACCCTCATTCCAATGTATATGGGCGTCCAACTGAATTTTCTAAAGTTAATTTCAACCGACATCCTGATGATATAAGTTCACGCAAATGAATGGGACCATGAACTGTATCATTTATTAGCATGTTGATTCGCCCATTTTGATCTTTTTGTTTTCTCTCGGTCATCCCAAAACCTATTAGCTCAAGCACTAAGCCTTTTACAACAATAATCACTCTAAATCAACTTCCGGCATAAGCCATTTGACTAATTTTTGTCGCTCACGTTACCTGTAGGAATTCCACAGTGAAATGCATGAACATAATCATGGTTCTTAGGGCTGTGCACGGTTCGGTTAACTGCCCGAACCGAACCGAAAACCGAAAATTCGGTTCAAACCGAAACCGAACCGAAAAATTCAGTTCGGTTTTTGGTTTTTAGGTTCGGTTAACCGAACCGAAAACCGAATTATATTTATATATTATTTTATATTTTATTTAGAAATGCTTGGAAGAAGCGTATTCCAAGTCTCTCTCTCCCTCCCAGATTTACTCGACTTCTCAATTCTTGGCAGAACTAGAAATTTCAGATTTCCTTCTCTTTGACGCTTGCTTTCTGCCTTTCTTCACTCTTCACCGTCACGAAGCCTCCACCAGCCACCACCACGACTTGTGCAATAAGCAATAAGCCCCCCCCTTTCCTTTTCTTTTCAGGTACAGTGTACAAATTTGAAATCTTTGCACAAATTTCATATAAAAATTAGGATTTTGCTTTGTTGATGAAATAAAATCAATTTAAAAGCTCTCAGTTTTTCCAAGAAAAGTTTGGGAAGATGATAGAAAGATGTAATTGAACAGTGAGTCCATGAACAGGTTATACTTATTTATTTTTATTTTTTTTAACTATTTAAAGGTTTTTTTTTTTTGAGGAAATTTGGTTTGACCAAAAACCGAACCGAACCGACCGAAAAAATTGGCTTTTAACCGAACTGAACCGACCGAAAAATTGGCTTTTAACCGAACCTAACTGATAACTTTGGTTTGGTTTTCGGTCGACAATTTTGGAGAACCGAAATTTCGGTTCGGTTTTTGACGGAACCACCCAAATGCACAGCCCTAATTGTTCTGGAAGTGATGAAGTGCTGACAATTCTGTAGAATGTTTACATTTTGGGCAGCAGGGCATTAGTGGGAAGCAGCAGAAGTAGGAAGACAAGAAGAAAGGACGAACCAAATAAACGTCTGAAGATATTTCGATAATTAGATACTTGGCCAAGCCCATTAACCAAATTAAGAAATATTATTATGATAATTAAGCTATAATATCAAATTATGCAAGAGATATAAAGCACTAGAAAAGACTAAAACTCGTGCTAAAACAAAATACAAACAATTCAAGTCGCACATAAGAGTAAAACAATTACATACCTTAAAAGTAAGCTTTCAAATTCATCTACAGTAACTAATATTGCAGCTGATCCAACCAACTCCTTTGCATTCTTAAATTTAACAATTGGCGCAACAACTTTCCCACGGCCAGGGTCTAGAATGCAAATTCATTTTTAGTAATGAGCATAATAATACAGTAAAAACATATTTCAACAATGAGTGATAAAAATACTAACTTGAACAACCAATTTCCCCTGAAAGGTTGAGCAGCCGCACACATGGGAATCCGTCAATTTGTGTGTACATAGACTTTGCAAGATCAGGGACCGATTCAAATGAGTCTGTCTTTCCTGAAGCTGTACAAAATCAATAACGCTCAAATGCAGAACAAATAAATATTTGATAGAAACATGCCAAAAATATGGCAAGAGTAAAGGAAAGAAAATGCAATTAAAAAGGCAAAATCCGATATAGTCTCATTCCCAGGCATTACAAGCAGGACAAATCAGTGTCTTTTTTCTTTCTTTCAAATATGATAAATCGAGATTTTACAGTCTTTTACTGTGAACTACAAATCGATGTGTTTTTTAATTCGATTGACACCTACAAAGTGATTTGATTTGTTCACATTGTGTTTTGTAGGATAAAAAGGTGGATGAAGCATAAAATCCAAGAAATGAGTTCAAATCGAACTTGAAAAGGAAGAAAAAACAAAATAAGATAGCATCTGATGGAGTTTTCATAGATCGCATCTTGTGATGCAATTTTAACATCTTTAGCGGCTAAAGCATATTTTGGTGTCTTCATGAAAGTTGTAGATCTATCTCTTAGCTTTCAGTAGCAACTTGAATCACCTTAATCCGATCTCTGTAGAGAGAGTTATGGCCAAATACAAAAACTGAAGCTAGCCCGTAAGCATTGTCCTCATCTCTGGGGCATCCTTTTGCGGGTTTAGCTTTGAATACAACTTTTTTGTTAGATTTTGATAGAACTTCATACCACAACAATTGTCACACACTAGAAACACATAAAAGACGGAGAGAAACCTTCGGGGAGCGAAGAGAAGGACTTCGAGATTGTAACCGTGTATAGGGTCAGAAGATCCAAGATCCAAACGGCAAATTAAGGCAAGTAGAGAGTATAATCTTAGACTAGCTTTCTTTTAATCATGTCTTGAAGATGGATTTTATGCTTTCTCATTACTAGTATGAACTAAAAATCCTAGACTAAGGCCTTGTGAAGGTCAATTATGACGCTTTATTTGTGATTTTCGTTAAAGGCTAAGTGTTTTATATATGTGTTTAATGTTTACGATTGATTGGGCACCAATTGTATGATTTGTGCCTCATTTTGAGGTTGGGAGGTGATAAACAAGGGATGCAATAGATATTTAACACTATTTAGTCAAAATGACTTGGATAAGGCTCACTTTCTGAGTATGGATACTGTAGTAAGGTGATTCGAAAGAGGACCTCACAAGTAAGGAAGTCCATAGATTTTTAATGCTTTCTTTTTAATTCAATTTTCAAGTAGGGATATAGGGAACAGTGAAAAAGGATAGAATTATTATGTCCAAGGGATTGGGCAATGAATACAAGAGGAAACCCCGTCATAGCCTGACCGATCTAATAATGTTGTGAGTTGGGATTCATGAATTGAAATGAATAGTTGGTTGGATCATTGTCCTAGTTGTTTCATCTCTCACAAATTTAACATATCTAGTAATTCTTGCCATAGTTAATTAGTTAGTTAGATAGTTTCAACCCACTTCAATCAACTCAACTTAGGATAAAAACACGATAGTTTAGTAATTGAGTATGTCTGCCTCTCGAGTTACTTGCACAATCCAGTACAATTGCTAGGTTTTCTACGTGTCAAAATACAACATCAGTGCATCTATTGAATAAGTCAACCAAAAAGAGAGTCATATATGAAATACGATTGAAAATGTTCCACATGCAACTGGAACTAAGAACTTAAAACGGATACTTGAGCTTCATTATTACCTTTCAATGGCAATTTTGTCATATCCCCTATATGCAGTTAACTCCATATAACAACATCTCTATCACACAGTGAACTTTTCATAAAATCAGTAAATGGAGAGTTTAATTGAATTTAAAATTAATAATCCTTCCATTGAAAGCTCTGCCAGCTATACTACCAGAATTAACATGCCACAACAACAAACTCACTTTCCTAACATGTTCTTTTACTTAATCCTCTAGTCATATTTCATAGCATAACTTTCTAGCCGAAAAGAAAGCCATATCAGTTTAACACCTATGCCCAGCATTACTTTATTTCAAAGTAATGAGATGAAATTGCAACTCCAAATGGGAATTGAAAAACACAAGAAATAAGTGTAATTAACCTGAACTTTTCATTTTCTACATGGAAGAACTAGAATCTAGAACTCAGACCATTTTCGTCTCAAGTTTCTCCTGCCAGCTAGCGCACTGTCTTACATTTTAATTACGCTGTTCCATGGCTACGAATCAAATAGCTTTACCTAAAATAGTCAATGTGCGTTATAATTAGAAGGCAACAGAATATTGCAACAAATTCTCCCCACTTCTTAGTTACCAGAAATAAAGTTTTCTCTCCTTAACCTACTAGCAACCATTTGCATACCTAGTTTGTCACCAAGTCAACTTTCATAAAACTAGCTAAAACATGTAGCCTAAGTAGCCGATTGTGCTTCAAATAAAATGAAAAGAAAATGTAAACTATGAAAATTTCAGTCATTCAATTTATAGCTATAACCCAGCAGCAGTATGAATTGAAATAATCGTATCCATCCATTCCAAACAAAATGCAGCACGCAACACGAATGAAAACCTACAATTGGTGGCAGCAAATGAACCAAACGATTGAACTAGAATCACAGCTGTGTCAATCAAAGTTCACCCACACCCCTCCATTTCCAAGAAAGTTTAAGAAAGTTGAAAGGTAATACTGAGTAATAAAGAACCTGAGAAAGAGAGGTGAAGGCGAGCGATGAAGAAGAGTAAAAACAGCAACAGCGAGTGCTTCGAGTCCATGGCCAATTTGTAGACAGAGGGCGATCGACAATTACCGTGCCCGAATTTTGGTCGCCAAAAACCCTAGTCCATGGACTCAGAATTTAGAGCATCAACGCTTCTTTACTATGAATAATAATAATAGCTTGAGAAATATCAAAAAAAATGAAAAGAATAATTGCTTGAGATGATAAGAGGCTAGATGTTGACAGAGTTGTATTTGAACAGTCAACTCCTGTAGTTTTCAATTAGTAATTAAACTCCTTTTTCTTTTGATTTTTTTCTATGGTATTATTAAGCTCGAAAGCACAACACTTTTCTATTAAAATATTATTAGGCCATTTTCATGGAAATTTTATGCGTATACAGAAACTCAAACCAAAATTCCAGGAATGTGGTGGAGTGGAAAATACTCCTTCTCCCTTAATCAAGTAACGAGGATTCGATTCTCGGCCTTGAGTATGGAGAGCTATTGAAAACTCTGGACCAGCTGTTCCACCCTTCGAGGTGCCTCCAATCAGCGAGAGTATTAGTCACTGCTGTGGGCGGTGGAAACCCTGGTGAAAAAAAAAAACAAAAAACTCAAACCAAAATCTCTTATACTCCATGTTTTGATTCTAAAAACACTCAATTTGCTATTTCGGATAAATTAGTATAACTAGCCGTCACTTTTTTTTTTTTGAAAAGAAACGATAGATAATATTACTAAGCATCAGTTAAAACAGCAAGATTAATTTGAGGAGATAAAACAGAGTCTCCCTCAAGTTCCTCGGTAGCAGAACGAGCTAACAAATGAGCTGGCATATTGTCTAACCGTTTGACGAAACTAAAAGAAACTAAATCAAAAAAAGAAGCAAGATCCAAAATATCACTAATAAAAAGGTCAATCGGGGAAAGATCCCGATCTTTGGCCCGAAGCTTTTGAATTAATGCCAAGCAATCGCCTTCAACTTGAATGTATCTCCAACCCCTACTTCGTGCCATTCTCAACGCCTCCCTTGCAGCAAGGGCTACTGCCACATCCGGGGCTACATTGAATTCGAATCGTTGTTGATTCCAACCCACACAAGAGCCCTGTGAATCCCTCGCAATACAACCTGCCCCCGTGGCCTCCGTCTATGCAAAAACTGCCTATCAAAATTCACCTCAATCACCGCACCTGTCGGCGGGATCCACGCGCATCTTGAGCGTCACACACTAACGGGGGACACACCACAATAGCTTCTTATACGTAGCACGGAAAGAACGGGCTTTAGCCACAAGAGTATCCGGAGAAGTAGTAAGCTTGTCCATAATTGATGAATTGCGATTACTCCATAGTAGCCAGCATATGGTAAGAAAATAGTAATAATTCTCCCTATCCAACTTAGCATGGCAATGTCTAAACCACTATTCCACATCCGAACTCTAAAACAATATAATATACCATGGTAAATGTTGTGATTCGTTCTAGCGGATAAAAAATTAATACGAATCGCACCAGAAATTGGATCCGGGTTTTTCATGATATGTTTCGCAACAAGAAATATGATTCGAGAGGATAATCTAATTACGTCTTGACGACAAAAATTCAATTAATCAGCAGCAGCCTCAGACTCCTGCCTCCAGATAATCACGTGGAAGAATATCTCCAAGAGAGTTTCGATCTCCTCCACTGCAGGTATAGGCAGTGGCAGCTAGTTAGGTAAGAGGTGAAGGAATTTTCGTCTTTCCTTTGCTCTAGGTTTGTTTCTCAAAGTCAGATTCTGAAAAGACTAAGAGAGTTTGAAGTTATGTTATTCACTGACTAACAAGTACTGGGGTTTTAAACTAAAACCCCAGTCTAACTTGAGGGGGCAGCTGCCAGGGCCCTAGTGGGATGGGCTTTCGGGCTTTGTTCCATCTTAGCCCATGTGTAATTAGTTAAGTCCAAGTCCAAATCCAATTTGGATTTTAATTAATTATTTTAATCTAATTAATTTAATTCAACTTATAAATTAATTTCCAATTAATTTAAATTATGAATTAATGACTTAATTAATTCATTTAATCTAATTAAATATCTTTAATCAAATCATGTCATCTATTTTGTCAGTTATTCACATTCAATGTGAATTTACCAAAATACCATTAGCATGTAATATTATTCCTTTTCTTCACATAATCCGACTCTCTAGGCTCGATTCAATTGGCAATGGCAGGATACCAAAGGATAAGGTTGTCACCTAGTCAGCACCGTGAAACTAAATCTTAGCCCAATTGAATGCGAGATGAATACGTCATCACGAACCTTGATTACGATTAGCATATGCGTATAAACTCTTCACTAACGTAACCCGATCAAGTAAGAACCATGGTGCGTCAAACTCATAGAACTTGATATTGTACATTGTAATCATAATAATGTAAAATTACCAAACGACCCTCAGTGACTATCACGAGCTAGTTTATATGCTTAAGCCAAAGACTTATAATTTCAATTACTTATGATCGTACGGGTCACATATTCGTTTACTATCGAGACAGTGAATTTCATATTGGCAGTTATCTTACAGTGTCGAATGCACCATTTGAATCATACTTTGAGGTTGACCCCACTTATCAGGTGATATAGGCCTAACTACTCTGGTAACAAGTCCAATACTACAAACACATTGTAACTAACTCCTCAAGTCAAAAGTCCACACATACTATTGCAATCTTAATCTCAATCATTGACTGTCAAAGAGTAAATACCCATGTGATTGGATAAGGCACGTCGAGTTCAAATATGTTAATTCCATTAATCATATTCATGAAACAGACTCTCACTATCAAATCAGTGTTCGACTAGCACTCCTTGTCAAAGCAAGTGTCAACCGAGTTGAATTTTAATGCCCAATTAAAATTCCTTAACTCCCGAATCAATATTAAGAGATTAAGTAATCGACTCTTCCAGTGCCTCCTCTTATCCACATAAGAGGTGGAAAGTCTATCTTCAAATATCAAGGACAATTTGTTCAATACAATTAAATGCCAGTGAGATTTATCTGAACAAAACCAATGAACCTTCACTTTATAGATAGAAACATAATAATCTGTACAAAATAACTTATAAATGTCCTACTCAATCTAATTCCTCATTGTCATTGAGGGCATACACCTAACAATCTCCCACTTGCACTCAACGCCAATTGTTATGGTATTTGATGCCCATCTTCTCAAGATGTCTATCTAGCACCTCTTGTCATAATGGCTTGGTGACTGGGTCAGCCACGTTGTCCGCTAAAGCTATTTTCTGCTTGGAGATATTGCCTCCCCAACGATTTCTCGTATGATGTGATATTTCCTCACGACATCTTTAGATTTGCTGTGAAACCTTGGTTCTTTAGCTTGGGTAGTTTCTCCATTGTTGTCACACCAAAGTGGCAATGGCATTTCCACGCTAGGAACCACTTGAAATTCGATTATGAACTTCTTCATCCAAACAGCTTTTTTGGATGCCTCAGATGCAGCCACATATTCCGCCTCAGTTGTGGAATCGACAGATGTGCTTTGCATGGAACTTTTCCTAGACACTGCTCCACCATTGAGCGTGAATATGTACCCAGAGGTGGATTTAAGATCATCCGGATCAGATTGAAAATTTGCATCTGTATAACCGTCCACCTTCAATTCTCCATTTCCATATATCAAAAGCATATCTTTAGTTCTTTTCAAGTACTTCAAGATACACTTCACTGCTGTCCAATGTTGCTCCCCCATGTTTTCTTGAAACCTACTAACTCTGCTCACAGCATATGCGAGATCCGGACTCGTGCACAACATTGCATACATGAGACTCCCTACTACTGATGCATAGTGTGTATTCATTTCCATTCTATCCTTGTCCGTCCTAGGACTTATAGATTCAGAAAGATGGATACCATGTCAAATGGGAAAAGTCCTCACTTAGAATTATGCATTTCATACTTCTTAAAAACTTTCTCTAGGTAGAGCGTTTGGAGAGTCCTATCATTTTATTCGTTCTATCTCCATATATGCGAATTCCCAGAATGTAGGTAGCTTCTCCCAAGTCTTTCATGGAGAACGTGCTTGAGACCCATGTCTTGATTGATGTCAATAAGCCTGTGTTATTCCCTATAAGTAGTATATCATCTACATATAGAACTAGGAATGTCAACTTGCTCCCACTGACCATTTTGTAGACACGCGTTTTGTCTTTATTCTTGATGAAGCCATACTTTCTTGCTTTTTCATCGAACCAAAGATTCCAGCTACGAGAGGCTTGTTTTAGTTTATAAATGGATTTGTTAAGTTTGCAAACTTTATGAGAATTTGTTTCCGATATGAAACCTCTGGGCTGTTGCATATAAATGTCCTCCTCGAGGTATCCATTTAGAAATGCGGTCTTCACATCCATTTGTCAGATTTCATAATCTAAGTTTGCGGCTATGGCTAGCACAATTCTAATAGATTAAATTGGCTAATGGCTAAAAATTTTCCTCATAGTCAATACCCTTGTTTTGACTATACCCTTTTGTCACTCACTTTGCCTTATAGGTATCCATCTTGCCATCTGGTCCAGTCTTTCTCTTGTAGATCCATTTGCATCCAATTGGTCCTACACCATCTGGTAGATTTGTAAGAGTCCAGATTTGGTTTGAATACATCGAATCTATTTTTTCTTTCATAGCATCAAGCCATTTCGAGGAATCTATATCCATCGCTGCTTCATCATAGTCAGAGGGATCATCTCCATGGTTCCCTTCTGCGACAACATACAAATAATGATGTGCAACGTGCAGACAGCCATATCTCTCAGGCGGCTGAGATACTCTGAAAGATCATAGCTGTGACGGTTGTGTCGTTATGGGTTCAGTTTGTGATTCTAGAACTAATGTCTCCGAAGGGCCGTCGTCTTGTTCTTCTAGAAAAATCTTTCTACCCGCACCACCTTCTCAAATGAATTATTCTTCGAGAAAGTAGGCTTGCAAGGCCATGATGATCCTATGATCATTTTGCAGGTAAAAACAGTATCCCATCGAATCCATGGGAAAATCAACAAATCGTCCTTTCAAGGATCTATCCTCTGGTTTCTCTACCTTGGTCTTCTTTACATATGCGGGGCAACCCCATATTTTTATGTACTTGAGACTAAGCTTCCTTCTAGACCAAATTTCGTATGGTGTGGTGGGAACATATTTCGAGGACATTTGTTCAGAATATGCACAGCTATAAGCGATGTATGCCCCCACAAAGAAATATGGGTAGGTCAGTGTAGCTAAGCATGGAATGTTACCATGTCCAACAGTGTACGATTCCATCTTTCTGCTACCCCATTTAGTTGTGGAGGAGATGGAGGAGTGAGTTATAATACTATGCCTTGTTCTTCTAAGAACTCATCAAACTCGGCACTCATGTATTCGCCACCTCGATCAGATCGAAGTGCCTTAATACTATGCCCAATTTATTTTCCATTAAAGCTTTGAATTCCTTGAACTATTCAAGTGCATCTAACTTATACTTCATCAGATAAACTAGACCATACCTAGAATGGTCATCTGTGAAGGTTATGAAGTACTGAAAACCTCCAAGGACCGCATCCTTGAAGGGCCTACATATGTCAAGGTGAATTACTCCTAAAACTTTATTTGCCCTTTCGAAATCTGATAGAGTCGAGAATTACGTGTTTTATAGTCCTTTAGTTGCATGATTTTCATAGAATTAAGTATGATTTTATACCACATATGCGTGTAATATGTCCATTTTGAGTATCCAGATATAAATCATAACGTTGGAGACAAAAAGGAAGAAAGTAGCAGAAAGATGGAATTTCAGAGCAGAAAGTCGAAGAAACTAGCGTTCGAACGTGAAGGAGTGCAATGCCCGAATGTTGAGAGAGTTTGCGCCTTAACGTTGAGAGATGTTACACACAGACACCAGGGATATTAACGTTCTAATGTTGAAGTCGGCGGAACAATTTTGGAAATCCAAATTCTACACTTACACAGACTCTTCTCAAACCACGCATATAAATATAAGTGATGCCTAGGGTTTTCTCAAAAGGAGTCTTCTAGAAACTTATAAAGACTTTTCAAGCAAGCCATTATTTCTTCAACGCGCTAATCAGGAGAAAATTTAGGAAGTACTTTCAGCTAGCATGTTCAACAGAAATTCAGGAGGAGTTTTTAGCTATCAGTTGGCTCCCATAAATAATTCTTCACAACTCTTTCAGCTTGACAAGTCAAACTTTAGAGTTGGGGGGACGATTGATGTGGGTAGATATCATCCATTTGGCCAAGCTGACAAGCCCAAAGAATATTATATATGTTTCCTAATTTATTGTGTTAATTCGGCCCATGTATTTACATTTCAGCCTCTTGCAAATAACAAGAGTAAAGCCCAAGTCGGAGCTCTAAAAGGAAGGATATCAATCAAGTAAACAATATCCAATTAAGTATCCAATCAAATATCAATTAAGGAGGATTGGTCAAACATTTACCAAAGCAGGAAGATTCGGCATGCTAAATATAGACCTGACCAGACGCACTTTTAGGATGATTTCAGGGCACCCAAAGCTTCCAGAAATAGCCCTGGTTACCATAAATAGAGCATGAATAAAATCAACAGGAATTTACCTACTATATATTTGTATAGAAACCATCTAGCTTGTATAAATATCCATTATTGATGATCAATAAAGAACTTCTACATCTTTTATGCATTTTATTCTTATTTATCTTATAGTTTTATACTCGATTTCTCGTAAATAATAATATAAATTTATTGGTGTAAATCCCACGTGCATCAATATCTCAGACCCCAAAGGTCACTATATTATATGAGTATTAAATGACTAAATGATACTTCATAGTTTACAATCATTAAATTCCCTAATTGAACATGTCCTTTTTATGCTTTTATCATGAATTCATGATAGAATCACCCAAATATTTAGATTTAATAATTTCGATGGGAGTAAAATTGAGATAAAATGTGTTGCTTGTTCGATCTACTAGACGTGGCACGGTTTGTGCATCCACAACTCTTTATTACAACTAATTAGCAAATCATTGTCCTCGATAATTCAGATGAGGATGATGTTGGTTCAGATAGAGTGTTATGGACGAGATAATAGAACTTGATTAGAAAGTGTGCTTGATACATCTCATATTTGGTTGGTGATTATTTTGGGTTAAAATTTTGTGTTATCTATTTGAATTTATGGAGAACATTGGTTAGGATTTCTATGCAGTGTCCTATGTATTTTATGTCTTTTGTGATTATGTCGGGTCTCAGCCTTCCCATTCCTGTTCATGTATACCCCACACCGCCAAATCTTGACGTGAAAGATTTTGGTCATACTTTTCAGTTTCATGAGGTACATGTTAAGTTATTTTGTCCATTTATGGGCAAGATACATAATACACCAATGAAGTATCGCATGTGTCGCATATAGGTGCTGGTGATCGAGTACTCATGCGCAACGGGGAAAGAATCGATCACCTAAGCCAAGTATCGGCTTGGAATGTTCAGTCATCGTACCAGACGTTCCTTAGGGTTTTAATGTAGGGGGAAACTCGGATGAAATTCTCACTGAAATTGACAAAAAGAATAAATTGGAATCAATTAAAAAGATATGGGACTAATTTGACCGATTTAATGTGAATGAACCAAAATGAGACTAGGTCTAAGTTATGAGATCACTTTGATATTTTTGCCATAACAATATTTAAACATTTAAAAGTAAATACGCAGTATCCACTAGAATTATTTTAAGTCATTAAGACACCTAAATTCACCATAAAATACATAAAATATTACAAAGTTCAGCATTTTAATCAGGGTAAGGAGACCACATCATAGCAAAAAAAAAAAAAAACTGTATTCTAAAACCTAAATAACATTGTCAAGGGATAAATGAATATAACACATGGACCCCTTCACATTTCAACGCTCGTTGACCATTTCTGCACGACTAACATCAAAAAGACACCAAGAGCAAATTCTTGATACATGCATGACGTAAAAACCCATGAAAAAGTTACTCTAAATTCGCACCCCACCAAAAAAATAAAAAAATAAATAAAAACTGAGAACTCTAGACATACCATAAATCCATGTCAGACAAAAATTCTACTTTCTAACCTCTTTTACCATAATTTATCAACTATTAAACCCTATAATAAAAAAATATCACAAAGAACTAACATACTCTCGGCCAAATTCTTCAATTCCAGCTGGAATTTTTTCAGAATTCTAGCTTCCAGGCGTCTTGGGTAAATGGCTTTGAGTGATTAATATGATTTTTTTTTTGAGAAAATGATGTGTTTTGAGAGATTTAAGATTAATAATTTGCCTTTTTTTTAAAAAATAAAAATCGGCTGAAAGGATAAAATGAAAAGGTTTTTTACTCTTTACCTTTTCTCACTTCTTTTTGTTAAAAATGTCCTTTTCAAATTCTTCAAAAATGTTTTTGTTGGGCAGTAAAATTCCCGCCAACTTCTGGGCTTTTTGGATTTTTTGGACTTATTGGTGATGTGTTCAACCCAATCTGACAAGCTTGCCCACATGTCATGGGTAAATACATAAATTCGGCCATACTATTAACGAAGTCAATTTTTCTACTGTTTCATCACTGATGACAAGGACTACTTTGATACTTCAAGAACTTATACGCGACACGTGTGATACTTCAGGGATGTATTATGTATTTTGTCGTTTACTAAATAATAACCTCATTCTCATTCTCTATTCCCAATTAGTCGGCGTAGCACTCTGAATGCGCGTGCAGAAAGAGAAACCTTTAAAAATTCTCGAGCAAAAATCGATTGATATAAAATAAATAATTTAATACGTAATTATTTGAATAAGCATCAAATGAAAAAAATATGAAAGGATAGATAATAAATAGACAAAAATGAGGGAGGAAAAAACATCTAAAGAGATTAGAGAGAATGTGAGAAAAATAAGGAAAATCTAGGGGAGAGAGATAATGTGTGAGAAGAAATAGGAAATAAAAATAATATATGAGAAAAAATATAAAAGAAAAAACTACTTGAGACACTTGTCAAATTTTAAGAATAGTAATGACTTCACCAAAACTTGACAGCCTAAGAGCACCCCATTGGGGGTGTTTGGGGAAGTTTTTTATTTTTTTTCCAATGGGGGGTGGGGTTCTTGCTGAGGTGACAGCAATTAAAAAAGTTGGGGTTCTTGCAGAAGAACCCCAAAGGAACCGCTTAGCTGGCACTTTTGCCTTTTTTTTCTCTTTTCTTTTGCTTTTTCTTTTTCTTTTCTTTTTCCAATCAGCTCAACACTTTTGTCTTTTCTTTCTTTTTTCTTTTTCCAACAACTAAAATGTAGATAAAATGAGGATTCAATTTTTTCCAACGGATAAAATTTGATCTTTAATTTTCATGTGTTACAAACGGCTAGAATTTGATCTTTTTTTTTCACTATTTTTATCTATAAATATTACTCATTCACCCAACAATTCATCACAACAATTTCCCATCTCCTCTCCAATCTATTAAATCCTCTCAAATTCTTCTTCAATTTTTTTCCACATATTTCCAATGGAAGGAAATTTTGAAAATTCTAATACAAATTTAGTAAACTCTCCCATTTATCCAAATCAAAATTCTCAAGATAATACTACCCAATCACCACAAAATTCACAAAATCCACCAAATCCACAAAATTCACCATTTTCGCAATTTTCACAATACTCACAATTTACCCAATTTACACAAAACCCACACTATCCCCCAAATCCACAATTTTATCAACACCCACAATTTACCCAATTTATAAAAAACCCACAATATCCTCCAAATCCATATTTTTCACAATATCCACCATTTGAACCTCGAAACATATTTCCTCCATCTTCAATCCCATTATCACCCCCACCACCGATGCCCTCACCATCGATGCCCTCACCACAAGGGTTAGACACCATCGACCTCACCGATGAGCAATCCGATGTTGTAACTGAAAAGCGCCAAATTTGGAGAACAGAAGACGAAAAATTAATGATGAGTGCTTTCTTGACCATCTCGAATGATTCAGTCGCGGGGACTGACCAACAGGGCCAGACCTTTTGGAAGCGCGTTGCAAAATATTACAACGAGCACCGATTAAGCCGTCCTGAGCGTAAGGCTGGCCCCATGAAGACACACTACCACAAGGTTATTGCCAAAGTGAACCTATTCATAGGTATTCTAGCTACGCAGGTCAAAAAGAGGCAAAGCGGGGCGTCCGATGACCAAATTATGCAAGAAGCTCATGAGCTATATAAGATTGCCAACAAGAATCTCGAATTCAAGTTCGACCATGTTTGGAAAATGGTCAAAGATGAACCGAAATGGAGTATGCAACAAGGGTTTGAAGAGTCTTCTAAAAAAAAAAGACTAGGATCAATGAAGAAGGGGATTATACTTCATCCAATCCATCGACACCAAGCTTCCAATCTGAGGATGTTAATGAAGTAGAGCGGCGACCCATTGGCCAGAAGGCGGCCAAAAAAAAAGGAAAGGGTAAAGTTGTTGAATCCTCAGCAGTAATTGAGGCCAAATGGAAAATGTTGCAAGAACAAAATGCGAAGAAGACCCAACAGATGGAGAAGTTTGAGCAGTTGCAGAAGGACTTCATTCAGTTGCAGAAGGATGCCCAATGGAATGAGGATTATCACATTTTAATGAAACCAACAGGTGGCATGAATAATCTCCAACTCCACTTTCATAATCTTACTGTCGAGAGAATTATACAAAAATATAACTTACCATCAGTCGAAGAGTTTCGAAGACATGAAGAAGTATGAGCTGTGACAGAAGGATGAGCATTGGAATGATGATTACTTGTTTTACTTTGTATTGATATTATTTTACTTGTTGCAAAACTAGTCGTTATTATAAAACTAGCCGTTACTAAACTAGTCGTTATTATAAAACTAGCCGTTACAAAACTAGCCGTTATAAAACTAGCCGTTACAAAACTAGCCGTTATAAAACTAGCCGTTACAAAACTAGCCGTTACAAAACTATAAATATAAGTTGTTGAGGCCTAAAAAATAACTCATAAACTCATAGTCTCAAAATTATTTTTGAGAAAAATGTCTCAAAACCCCAACCATTCAAACAACCCCAACCTTTTACGCTGCGATTCATTGATTAATTCATTTATGGATGATGATAGTGATGTAATGGGAATGATGCTACTGCAAGAAATGGAAAGAGCAGAGGCCGAATCATCCAATCCACCTCGGCGCCGTCGAAGATACATTAATCGGGAGCTTGAGGTTGGAAATAATCGTTTATTGAAAGATTATTTTGATAATCCTCCCGTGTACCCAGTTGATGTTTTTCGACGTCGGTTTCGAATGAGTCGAGAGTTATTCCTTCATATTGTGCAAGCGGTCCAAACTCATAATCCTTATTTCCAGCAAAGGCCCGATGCTAGAGGAAGGAAGGGTCTTTCATCAATTCAAAAATGCACTGCGGCGATCCGTCAGTTGGCCTATGGAGGGCCTGCCGATCATTGGATGAGTACTTGCGAATGGCGGAAACAACTGCGATTGAGTGCCTATTTAATTTTTGTCAAAGTATAATCCAGGTGTTTGGAAACACCTATTTGAGAAGGCCTAATGCAAATGATATACAACGTTTACTTCAAATGCATGTTGAGAAACATGGATTTCCAGGAATGCTCGGAAGTATAGATTGCATGCATTGGCAATGGAAAAACTGTCCAGTTGCATGGAAAGGTCAGTTTACTCGAGGTGATCAAGGAGTGCCAACGATTATGCTTGAAGTGGTCGCTTCACATGATTTGTGGATTTGGCATGCATTTTTTGACGTGGCCGGATCAAACAATGACATAAACGTGCTCAATCAATCTCCATTGTTCAACGATGTCCTGCAAGGGAGTGCTCCTGAGGTTACTTTTACAGTGAACAACAGGGAATATCGACAAGGATACTATCTAGCAGACGGTATCTATCCTGAGTGGTCGACATTTGTCAAAAGTTTTGCTCATCCTCAAGACCCCAAAAGATTGTTGTTTAAAAAAATGCAGGAATCGGCCAGAAAGGATGTTGAACGTGCCTTTGGTGTTCTTCAGGCTCGTTGGGGTATTATACGTGGACCTGCGAGATTTTGGTATAGAAATAATTTGAATGATATCATGTATGCTTGTATCATTTTGCATAATATGATTATCGAAGATGAGGGAGATAAAACTATTAATTGGAGCAATGAAGAAGAAGAACCTCCAATTACGGCAACACAAGGGCCCGTGGGAGGTTTTAGCAGTTACGTACAAAGGTTCGCGGATATGCATCATAAAGAAACACATCACGTACTTCGCGTAGACTTGATGGAGCATATTTGGGCACGATTTGGAGGGGATGAATTTCCAAATTAAGTTGTATTATTTTTTTAATTTTTCTTGTTCGATGATTGTAATGTTTACAATTATATGCCTTGTTAAGTTGGTGCAATAATAAAAAAAATTATCTTAAATTTTCTATTTTTTAATTAATAATTGCATAATTATTAATTTTTCACAATATATTTAAATATATTTAATTTATTTATTTATTTATTCTGAAAATTATTTTTAAATTAATTAATTATTTTTGGAAAATAAAAGTTTTTATTTAATTATATAATTGATTATTAAAAAATAAATATAAATTGGATATTTTCAGAGAGGTTCTTTTGATGGGAAGAGAGGTTTTTTTGATAGGAAGAGAGGTTCTTGGAAGGGGTTCTATGTTGATGTGGCAAGTGCAGAAAGTTGCTTGTGATGGGAAGAAGGGTGCTGGAAGGAGAGGTTCTTGGAGTGCTGATGTGGCAGTCCAAGAACCCCTTTTGGGGTTCCACCATTGTGGATGCTCTAAGGCAATTCTTATAAATCCTTCTTGCTTTATATAATAGTATATGATATATAATAATAGAGATATATATTGTTCCCATTTCTTTTTATGAAACCCCACAAAAAGAATTTTCGTAAATGAAATTTACGCATAAATATCGGGTTTTTTAATAAAATAATACAAATAATATAAAAGTTTCTCAAAATAATACAATTTGAAATCAATTAGTAAACTAGTACAAAACGGCATTTAACATGTCGTCTTTGTCCAATTTCACTATTTGGCTTTTAGTCCCTTACTTCTTTATATTATAGAAAACCCCCTAAACATTTTTATAACTAATAATTTTATCCCTTATGATAAATCTTATTGCATTAGGTTTTGTTTTTAACTACAAGATTTCAATTCATGATAAACGATAAAATCAGGCCCAACATGCTTCCGAAAAATATTAAAATCTCATAAATCTATACCTTTTGTTTGACCAAAATATCACCGGGTATTCTAAGTCCTCGGTTTTACGGCGAGCAGGTACAAGCTACTCCAGACCAACCACACAACCGCAGCAGGTGGTTCGCAGTACTTAGCTCCTTCAATGATACTTAGCACAGCCCAAATTGTTTCCTACCTTTGGGCGTAGAAAGGTCTTCAGAATAAAATTTAATAAATTTTGAAAACAGAGGTTGAGCAAAAGCCTTTATTTATTGATGAAAACGGAAAATTAAATTACATGATATTATTCTACTCCGCTATTGGAGGAGAAAACCTTTTAGCCTCCCATGAGAGGACTTACAATTGGGGAAACCTCCATACACTCGTTTATTAAAACTATAAAAGAAAGATTACAAATTTGCTGTTTTTGCTAGATTTGTAAATTTTGAAGAGTTGAAGAAATTTTTTTATTCAAGTTTATTTTTCAAAAAAGCTTTAACATTCGTATTATCTACTTTCAAAATAAATTCTTTGGCTAATAAAAATAAAGGCCATTTCTTGAATGCCTTCCAAGCCGCAAAGAATTCTTTCTCGTTAATATGCCATACTCTGGCTTGTTGTTCATTGAACAACCCTCCAGTGTATCTACAAGGTTCTTCCCCTGTAGTTGACCGCTTCATGAGCACTGCTGCCCATCGATAATCATTGGCATCTGTATAGACTACCAGATCATCGTTATCCTGTGGTATTGCGAGTTTAGGCAAGGTTTTACACACTTGTTTCAACTCACGAACCCTTTGAGTGTGAATTTCTTCCCACTTCCATTTTTGGCTTTCCGTTTCTCTTAAAAGTGGTCGGAAATCCTTTCGGTGTTTGGCTAGATCTTTAATAAAGATCCCTGCAAAATTAACAACTCCCAAAAAACTTTGAAGTTGTTTTTTGTCCCTTAAAACATCAGGAAAATTTTGTATCTTTTCCACAATATGTTTTTGGAGCTCAATGCCTGCTTCGTCAATAAGAATACCAAGAAATTCAATCTTATTAACACCTATTATTGCCTTCTTTTCAGAAAGCACTAAACCCTCCTTATAACATGCATCGGAAAATATTTCAAGATGTTTAACATGCTCTTTCATATTTTTAGACGCAATCAAAATGTCATCTATATAGACAAACATAAACTCGAAATAATCTTTGAAAAGATTATCCATCTTCCTTTGATATATCTGGGGTGCATTTGCTAAACCCATTGGAAGCACATTCCAGATATATTGACCCTGAGTGGAGAATGCTGTATATTTTCTTGACTCCTTCTCCATCCTAATCTGATAGAAACCAGATTTACAATCAAACTTTGAGAACACTTTAGCACCTTTGATACAGTCAATCAAGTGTTCTCGACTGGGAATATAGTAACCATCAAACTCAAGGATCTTATTAATTCCTTGATGGTTGATTACTAATCTTGCCTTTCCTCTTTTTACCTCGCTATGGTTCCTTACCAGGAATCCAGGGCTACTGTAAGAAGAGACTCCAGGTTCTATGAGTTTCAGATCGATATGCTCTTTTATGATTGTTTGCATATCTTTCTTGTCCTCCATATTCATCTGGATAGGCTTGTATCGAACATACTCGTACTTGCATTGTTCCTTAACTTTCAGAGTAGCTTCGATCTTGTTTTTATTCCACCAAGCCAAAGGATTCTCATTAAAGTTCCTTTGAATTAGTCTTTTAACATTTTCAAGAGAAAGCAAACTTTCTCCGTCAATGTTATCCATAGGTTTGGATTGTAAAGTATTCTTTAGGAAGAGAATACCTTCTTCATCCATCTTCTTAGACTTGTTCTTCAGAAGGTTAATTGGTCTGTCATAACCTTCACAGAACTTGTCATAACCCTTTTGCCTGAAAGACAATAGGGCTTTTCCAAATTTCCTTTTATCCTGCATGTTAGGATGGGTTAATTTGGAATCATCATTGGGTAAATCACCACGTTTGCTGCGAAAATTTATGGGCATTAGGCGAGTAAAAGCCTTTTCGCGTCGCAAAACTTGTATCTACTGCCACAAGTAGTGGTAAAGGTGAGCAAGTGTTTGTGATTATCTAGCACATATTTTGCAAAGGTTTGAATAAAATTATTACCCAGCAAAATATCAGCGCCAGTATCATGAAAGTAAATAGGAGGCATTTTTACCTTGTACCAAGGTGTTCCAAATGCACCACCGATCATGATATGGGCTTCACGAATACCTTTATTGAGGATAAGAATTTTTTTAGAAAAATCTCTTCCTGCAATAGTAGGTAAAGATTCCATAGCATTGCTAGGAAAAACTCCAGGTTTTGCTGTGCAAATCCCAGATCCAGAATCAATATAAGCTGCAAAATATTCTGACTTATATTGTTCATATATCATACCAACAGATATGTATATAGAAAAAGGGCTAGTCATTTATTCAACTTGAATTAAATGTCCATCCAAGCTAAACTCCATACCTTTTCCTTTTCTTCCCCAAGGTTTATGTTCCTCAAGAAAACTTAATCCAAGAATAACTATTCTTGGATCTCGTCCGGCACTACCTGTAACAAATACTTCATAGCCTGCTATTTCTAGCATACATTCGTATTTGTTAACGGCGGACTGCTGCAAGTGATAGAGATCATCACTAGGAAAGTAATTTTCTTTCTCCGTAATGTCAAATAAAACCTGCACATCTTTCCATCCTTCTGGGCATTTAAGTTTTACATTATCTACCCGAATGGCTGGAACAGTTAAATCTTCCATTAACTCTTTACCTTTTAAACCTTTTATCCTTTCCTCAGAAAAGGACATTCGGCTACTGAAATCTGTTCTAGAACTTACCGATCTGTCTAGAACTGGGTGATCTCTAATTAAGATATCAACACCACCAATCCTTGGTATTTTAATAGGATCAGGTGCCATAACCTTAGCAAATTCCTTGAATATTCTAGGAATTTCAATATACTCTTTCCTTATGAACAAATCAGAGTGATGTGTATTGGAAAGGGCATAAGCTATTCTATATGTAATAGAATATGGACGATTCCCTTCTTTCATGAGATCCGTTCTCTTGAAATCTTGATGAAGGGTTAAGACTCGACTGAAATCTTGGTCGGCAAGATTATATGCTATTCTTGGATGAATATCAAACATTAGTTTGCCAGCATATAGATTTCCTACCATTGTACCAAGACAACCATCCCTTAGGTTGTTAATCCTTTTATCCATTATGGATAAATGCAAAGGTGAATTAACACCTTCTTTGAAAGTAGCTTTGATTACTACTTCAATGGTTCCTATATGGATCCATTTCATAGTCATCGCAACTTCTTCCGAGAGCCTACTTAATTCCTCTAGAATTTCTTCTTTTGGAATAAGTTGCATTTCTATCACATTACTAGTTAATTCCATGGGAATTGAGAATTCCCCTGAACTTACTTTGTACATGATGTTATGCCGCCTTTGATTTAATCCTATTTGATTTCGGATTCGGCTAAGCCCACTGACTCGGAAACCATCATATTTTCCAATGTCAGAATTTTGCCTCATTATCTTTTCCATGGTTTTATCCGATATGGATGCTCTGGAAAAGAAACCAGCTAGACTGTCTGATGTTATCAGCCTATCTCCTTAGCTGGAATTATCCATTATAAGGATTTCGTTCATCTAGAAGAGAACGATTAAACTCTGTCATTTGGTTAATGACATTTTCCAGATATTGAACATTTTCGGACCAAACTACTATCTTGGTTTCATGTTCAATTATCTTTCTTAGGCGAATAGGTGTTGCGCCTAACAACTGGATAGTAGCCTCATAATGCTGTATCATGGTTCTACTTCTTTCCATTTTTCTCTGAATATCAGAGATAACAGTTCGATATTGCTGAACTGTAGACAAGGGAATTCCAGGCATATGTTTGGAATTTATTCTGACTCACTTGAAGTGTTATCAGAATCGCTCCCAATCTCCTCCTCATAGACGCTTTCGTCTGAAGGAAGATTGTCGAATTGGTAAACTGGTACCAATTCGCCAAAGAAAACTGCGTCCAGGATGTCTGCAGTAGCTTCAAATTGTTTCAATTCGTTGCTCTTTTGCGGACAATCTGGTGAAATGTGGCCACGAGCACCACACGTCCAGCAGTTACAATCCTTGAAACTTTCATTAGTACGAGTATGAGCTCGCTTGAAAGTTCGTCTCGTAGAGGTTTTTCCAGTGGATTTCCTAGATCCCTGGGAAGACACCCTTGTTGGTCCAGATCTTTGGCCAGATTTGTAAGATCGGGCTTTAGATTTTGACCACCAAGACTTTCGCCTGAAAGGAGACCGCCTTTTATAATTCTGATTATTTTCAGAACTTCTAAAATGCTTTTTCTTCCTTCTCGGCTCACTTGATTCTCCAATTATTGTTGGAAAATCATTATTAACACAACAAAGAGGGGTTTTCTTCATTGTCCCCTTAAGCCTCTTCATTTTCTTCTGAAGAGAGGCTTGCAGACACCAGTCCTTTAGTTTGTCTTTCAAAAAAGACATTCTTCTGGAAACTGAGTCAAACTGTCCTTCCGGTACTTTGTATGATTGAATCAACATTTCCCTCCATGGACTACAGATTTTTGTAAAGAACAGAGTTGCAGCAACGTCTGCCTTTACCGTACTTTGATAAAAATATTTGCGAAACCAATAAATATATTCATCTACTGCACAAATATTTCGCAACTCAATCCCATAGAGAGCTTGGGTATTCTCTCTGGATTTTTCTGCATTATTTTGATCGAAGTATCCATCTCCGATGAAATGCAGCTTGATGAGTCTTCCGAATCTTTCTGCAACAGCAGTTTTTGATTCGCCTTCTAAGACTCCTTCTTTGGTTTCTGCCGATGTGTTAGTCCACCCGGTTTTAACCGATCCTTCGAGACTTAACTCGATCAGCTTGATAAAGTTTTCTTTATCAAGATCAAGGGCTGTTGCTGCTATTTTCATAGCTGCTACCCATTCATCGATTATAGGTTCAAGGTTTCTAAAATCGATGACGTCCAAATTTAAAATAGTACCATATGGATGCAAGGGTTGTAACATAGTCCTTGCCCATGGAGTATTCTCCGCTACCCTTTTTGGATTTCTTGGATTTGATCTATACGTAGATCCCACTAAAGCGGGTCCAGCGTTAGTATTCAAATCAGCTTTTTCCTGCATCGTTACCTCTGGAGGAGGATTATTTGATGCTGAACTTTCTCCTGGCAAGGTGAGTGCCAGAGGATTCGTTTCATTGGTTTTGACATCAACCCAATCAACGAAATCAACAAAGTTTAGTTGAGAAAAAGACTCAGCTAAATCTTGTAGATCGGATGGATCTACTCTTGATATATCCATATCAGTTAATACTTCTAAGGATATCTAGGAGTAATTCATCCTGAGTTTTAGGCTTTGGAACTTCCTTAGCCTTTCCCTTCTGGTGAAGAAGAGGAACTCGACCAAGAGAATCACGGATTCTGTCCTGTTTTTGTTTGGACGAACCTGCAATTCCTAGTCTATCTTTCAGATCTTGGACTTCTTTATTTAGATCTGTTATAGATCTAGCCAGATCTGGAAGAAGCTTGAGGATTTCCTCAAGTCTGCTATTCATGGTTTCGATTTTCATAGGAAGATGTTCTAACCTATGTCCGAACTCTTGAATAGTCTTTTGGATTTCTCTAAGATCCCGAGAGAGCTTAGAATTATCCGGTTCAATTTCTTTCCAACTCATTAATATTTGGAAATTTTACCTGTATGTTTCATGTCTCTTGCCTGCCTTGTCAAGCAGTCAAGCTCCTTGGGCCATTTGCCGTTGATTTGGGCAAGTTGAAAGTCACTTGAGACATTCCCTTGAAAACGACCGTCCATATCAAATTTCCTTTGATAATATCTGATCCCCTCTTGTAAGTCAGCTGGGGCTGGTACTTCCTTAGCTAACTCCTTCCGGATCCCGGATGAGATTCGGGACACCTGTCGGATAAACCTATCTATCCGTTTGGATTTTTGTCTTTCCAGAATCTGGAAATACTGTTGATTTTCTTCATAGATCGAACTATTGTTCGGTTCCATTCTTGTTTTGATTCTCCTCACTTAGGGTTAGAATAATATTTCCGTAATTAATTAAATCTTTTCATCAATAAACCTAGGCTCTGATACCATTTTTCAACGGATCGGGCTCTCATGAATTAAACCTTTAATAACCAAATTTTCCCAACCTTTTAACATTAAAATTATCATTTAGGACTTAAAATTATTATTTTCTTATATTGGGGTTAAAATGAATAATATTATAAAGCCAAGGACTAATAACGCAAAATTTTGAATAGTGAAGATGTCATGCTAAATGTCGTCTTGTATTATTTTCATAAAGGTTTTCAAATAGTATTAGTTTAAGAAATTTTTTATGTTTTTATATTATTTTAATAAAAAGCCCCATAAATATCCCTCATTTAGAATAATAATATGACAGCAGTAATTCCTAACCAACATTTGCAACCAATATTGTGAATATACTAGAGAGTAGTGTTCTGAAGAATCGGACCAGACAATAAATTGGAAAAGTGATCGAGTCACAAGTCACCGGTTCAGCCGTCGGGTCAACCGGGGTCGAACCGGTGATGTCATAATTATGCAATAAATAATAATTAATATACTATTAAATATATAAAATATGGAAAAAAAAATATGTATTTCCTATATATATATATATGAAAATATGAAAAAATAATTATGCAATAAATAATAATTAATATACTATTAAATATATAAAATATGAAAATATGAACAAAAATATGTATTTCCTATATATATAAAAATATGAAAAAAAATATGTATTTTCTATATTTTGAGGGGCCAATTTCAGATTTTTAGATTTTAAAAGGTTGAATTTCATTTATTTTCAGAACCGTCCGATTTGACCGATTTTGACCGGCTTTGAGCCCCGAACGATTTTTTCACATAACCGGACCGGTTTGATGGCCGGTTCCGATTTTAACCGGTCAGACCAGCCGGTCTAATCCAGTTTTCATAACATTGCTAGAGAGTCGAGACATTCATTCCCCTCAACTTTCATCTAAAACTCCACGTTGAACCAAACTCAATCACAAGTGTTTCTAAAAAGTTCAATTCCAAACATTTGCATGCAACATAAAAGTAGAGAAAGAGAAATACATCTCCATTTTCATATCTCATGAGCACCACTTAATCCAAGTAAATATGGTCATACTACCAGACTACTCTACCATTAACAACATTAGTATACAGTATACATAAGCATATCAAAATTTGAATGGAAAACTAATATTTTATGCTTTCTCATGAATAGATAAACTAATTATGCTACTCGTACATCTACTACCTACTTACTTCTAGGTGTAATTCTTGGTTGGACTGGGTGTTGTTGGATCAGAAGGGTTCGAGTGATGAAAAACCATCCCAAAAACCCCTATGATTTTGTGGACCGGGTCAATCCACTATAGAATTAACCTATTTCTAAGAAAGTGCAAGAGCAGTACAATAACCCTCTACCAAAACTCTCTCTTTAACAACAATCTAATGTTTTGCAATGCAGTTTTAACACTTCTGTATGAGAAACTACTCTATGTTCCATCCAAGTACCAGTGATCGGGATCACAAACCGAAGTCATGTTCAGCTCGTTTCAGCACAGATGTTACTCTGGAGAAAAATTCTGGTTCTTTTTCCTTTATATCTTCCAGTGATCTTGATTCATGTTCATCAGCCTGCAAAAAAGTCAACTCCCTAAGATCTGTTGGTTTCATATAACAGTTCTTTGTTAGGAGGAGCTATAATGAATCCCAACCCTTTGCATTAAAAATATGTCAGCGGCAAGGATTTGACATCTTTAAATTTATTTGCCTATATGTGAAGTGTCTCGAACTTCATTGAATCTTTAGAAAAAGCAAAGCCAGAAGGTTAGATATCTAGAAGGTGGCAGTTTGATAACTGCCACCTTCCCCGATTTACATCACCAACCTTTGGATGAGGGCAAGTAATAAACGAAATCAGGGAGATATGCATCAAAATTTAAGAGGTTGTCACTTGGCAAATCACGATAGAGCAAGATGTGGCTCTCTTCACTAATGTGTGTGATAATTTTAACCTCAATATTTGCGGCATCCTAGCAGTTCATACAGGACACTTATAGTTTACAGCTTCTTCACTATTAAATTTGTTGTTCAAAGTTTTCACTCCTACCCAATGGGTTTGCAAAATTTGGCACACATTCCTACCTACTTCATGGGTTCTACATGAGAATACTCAACTAGCACAAAAAGGCATGAAAAATAGATCTACCACTACAATGAGGGAAAAACAATTATCATACTATGAACATCAAGAACAAAGGAGAAATTAAGAAGTTACCTTGTTCATGGTGATTTTTCTCCATATTTGGTTGAAGGAATTGCTCGTAGAGAGAATTTTTTTTTATTGTAAAATTTTCAAAAGTGAAAAGTGAATGAGGAAAAAGTCTTGAAGTTACTTCCCCTTCTTTATAGTTTATACAAATGAAAGTAGGTTCGGAACTTTAAAGTCATATCAAATACTTCTTGAAACTAGACTGTATGGGTAAACTGATTTACTACCCCTGGATATCCTATGCAACATATCCGGGAGTGGGGGGCATTATGATGTGCTATATAAATTCTATGGGCAATTTTACAAATAACTTGTCATTGGGCTGGGATAGTCCAAACGGGTTATTCAGGGCCAAAGTGGTTCAATTTAATTAATTAGGCCATAATATATGGTTGAAAGCAATTATTCAAATAAATATAATTATATATTTATTAATCGCCCGATGGGTCACTTATGGGGCTTTCGGTCCACAGCACATCTTTAGCTCTATAAATACAACAGAGAGATGATGAAAAATCATCATCTGCTCTTGAGAGAAAAAGACTGCTAGATAGAGTGCCGGAGTGTTTTGATAGCTATTATACTATAAAACTACGAAGAGACTTGATCTTGTCAAAATGGGTATGTAAACAGCTTGCTGAGAGCGCGTGCAGTCCACATTTAAACAGCATATTTTTTGGTTTGTCGTGTGTTGGATCGGATTCTCCCTCCCTGTGTTCCTCACGTGATATATATTTTGATCCGGCATCATTTTGACGCCGCTCGTGATAACAGCGGTCTAAGCACTGAGTATGCAGACTAGATCACTGAGTATGCAGACTAGATCTCAAGCACATACCAATGGTGATAGGATGACAAACAACATAGTTTTTTGTCTGTCATGTGTTGGGGCGTCCGGTGTGTGAGAAGGCAAGTGCATGCCACATCATATTAGCGCCGTCTGTGGGAACGGGCCATATGCCCTACCCAATCCCCTCGTCTTAGGGGGCTTATGATATATATGTAACTATTATCCCACATCAGATGTAAACGAGTGTCTTGAGTGACTTATAAGTCCCAAACTCCCCTCTAGAAGGGGGACTCTCCTACCTAATGAGTTTGCAAAATTTAACACACATTCCCACCTACTTCACGGGTTCTACATGAGAACACTCAACTAGCACAAAAAGCCATGAAAAATAAATCTAACACTACAATGAGAGAAAAACAACTATCATACTATGAACATCAAGAACAAAGGAGAAATTTAGAAATTACCTTGTTCATGGTGATTTTTCCATATGTTTGATTGAAGAATTGCTCTTAGAGAGTTTTTTTTTTAATGTGAAATTTTCAAAAGTGAAAAGTGAGTGAGAAAAAAGTTTTGAAGTAACTTTCCCTTCTTTATACAAATGAAAGTCCCAAAGTCATATCAGATACTTCTTGAGACTAGACTGTATAGGTAAACTGACTTACTTCTACTTCCGGATATCCTGTGCAACATATCCGAGAGTATGGGTCATTATGATGTGCCATATAAATTCTGTGGGCAATTTTACGAATAACTTTTAATTGGGTTGGGATGGCCCAAACATGTTATTCAAGGCCAAAATGGTCCAATTTAATTAATTGGGCCATACTATATGGTTGAAAATAATTATCCAAATAAATATAATTATATATTTATTAATCGTTAAATGGGCCACTTATGGGGCTTTCGGCCCATAGCCCATTCTTTAGCTCTATAAATACCACAGAGAGATGATGAAAAATCATTATCTGCTCTTAAAAGAAAGTGCTAGAGTGTTTTGAAAGCTATTATACTATAGAACTACGAAGAGATTTGATCCTGTCAAAGTGGGTATATAGACAACTTGCTGTGAGCGAGTGCAATCCGTATTCAAACAACATATTTTTTGGTCTGTCGTGTGTTGATCGGAATTTTCCTCCATGTGATATATATTTTGATCCCGCATCATTTTGGAGCCGTCTATAGGAACAAGGCTATGTGCCCTACCCAAGCCCCTCGGCTCAAGCCCCTCGTCTGAGCGGGCTTATGATTTGTATGTAACTATTTCCCACATCGAATGAAAACGAGGATTTTGAGAGGCTTCTAAGCCCCAAGCTCCCATCTCCCTAACGAGGCATCTTTTAAGGACAAACCCGTGAGGCACTGTCCAAAGCGGACAATATCTCATGCAAGGGCGTCCAGTTTGCGAGAAGGCAAGTGCATGCCACATCGTAATATATACGTCATAATATCAGAAGGCGCCAATATGATGTGAATACATATGCCTTCTCGCACACCAAATGCCCTTGCATGAAGTATTGTTCGCTTTGGCCAGAGCATCACGGGTTTGTCCTTAAAAGGTGTATCGCTAAGGACCGGGGAGTTTGAATCGATAAACCTCTCAACATCCTCGTCTTTATCCGATGTAGGATAGTAGTTACATACACATTACAAACCCCTCAGACCAGGGGCTTGGGTAGTGCACATGACCTCTTTCCCACAGACGACGCTTAAATGATGCGGGATCAAAATATATATCACGTGGAGGGGAATCCGATCCAACACACGACAGACCAAAAAATATGTTGTTTGAATATGGACTGCACTAGCTTACAGCAAGATGCCTATGTACCCACTTTGAGAGGATTAAGTCTCTTCGTAGTTCTATAATATAATCGCTCTCAAAAGACTCCAACAGTCTTATTATCTCAAGAGCAAATAATAATTTTTCATCATCTCTCCGTGGTATTTATAGAGTTGAAGATGGGTTGTGGGCCCAAAGCCCCATAAGTGGCCCATCTGGCGATTAATAAATATATGATTATATTTATTTGGATAATTATTTCCAACCATATATTATGGTCCAATTAATTATATTGGACCACTTTGTCTCTGAATAACCCGTTTGGGTCATCCCAGCCCAATTACAAGTTATTTGTAAAATTGCCCATAGAATTTATATGGCACATCATAATGCCCCCCACTCCCGAGTATGTTGCATAGGTTATCCGAGAGTAGAAGTAAATCAGTTTACCTATACAGTCTAGTTTCAAGAAGTATCTGATATGACTTTAAAACTTTAAAGTTCCCCGCCTACTTTCATTTTTATAAAGAAAGGGAAATAACTTTAAGATTTTTTCCTCGCCCACTTTTCACTTTTGAAAATTATACTCAAAAAAAAAATTCTCTCTCTAAGAGCAATTCTTTCAACCAAACATGGGGAAAAATCACCATGAACAAAGTAGCTTCTAAATTTCTCCTTTGTTCTTGATGTTCAAAGTATGATAATTGTTTTTCCCTCATTGTAGTGGTAGATTATTTTTTCATGCCTTTTTGTACTAGTTGAGTATTCTCATGTAGAACCCATGAAGTAGGTTGGAATGTGTGTAAAATTTTGCAAACTCATTAGGTAGGAGAATTCCCCCCCCCCCCCCTCCCCCCCCAAAGAAGGGTCGGAAGTCGTCGGGAAGTGTTGACCCGATGACGGGGTGTCACGCCGCCCCAAGGTGGCGCGCTGTTAGGCAATTCCCTGGGGCAGGGCCTCAAGGCATTGCCTCGAGGTTACGCCTCGAGGATTGCTGTTTCGAGGCCACCTCCAGTAGGCTGGGGGCCAGGATTTCGAATTCTCATTGTCGGATGCATATGATTTTTGCTATATTGCCTCCCCCCACCCCCTAGGATATTGAAATAAAACATGTTCTGAATTTGAACAAATAACACTAGCAATATATAGGGACCCATTTCTTCAACCTTAATGTCAGGAGTTCGAGTCTTGGAAGCCTCAGTAGCTCTGATTTCTTTTTCTTTTTATTTTAAGTTATACTTGCTTATATTTGAAAAATTAATTACAAATAGAAAAGAAAGGAAGACAGAAGAAAAAAAGTAATTTCCAAAAATTAAAAAAAAAAAGAGTTAAAATTTGTAAACAACTTCAATTTTTTATTTTTTTTTCTTCTTTCCCACTCTTAATAAGATTAAAATAGTAAGCACTTTTTTATAAACAATAAAAAGCATCGTTGATTAGAAAATATTAAAAAATAAAATTATGGTGGTATATAGCAGTTACTAATTAACAAACGTTTGTTCCAAAACCTATAAGCGTTTGAAACTGCCATAAATTTTATTGAACATCAATTTTTCTATTACGCATTATAATTGTTATTTTACTTATCTATTGAAACTAACATAAATTTCTATGTATAAGTATAGACAAAATATTTACTTTAATGGTAACTCGGCCTCGCAAGAATCTTGGCCTACCTAATGGGTTCGCAAAATTTGACACACATTCTTACCTACTTCATGGGTTCTACATGAGAACACTTAACTAGCACAAAAAGCCATGAAAAATAAATCTACCACTACAATGAGGGAAAAACATTTATCATACTATGAACATCAAGAATGAAGGAGAAATTTAGAAGTTAATTTGTTCATGGTGATTTTTCCCCATGTTTGGTTGAAAGAATTGCTCTTAGAGAATTTTTTTTTTTTTTAGTGTGAAATTTTCAAAAATGAGAAGTGAGTGAGGAAAAAGTCTTGAAGTTACTTTTCCTTCTTTATGCAAATGAAAGTCTCAAAGTCATATCAGATACTTCTTGAGACTAGACTGTATGGGTAAACTGATTTACTTCTACTTCCGGATATCCTATGCAGCATATCCGGGAGTATGGGTCATTATGATGTGTCATATAAATTCTGTGGGCAATTTTACGAATAACTTTTAATTGGGCTGGGATGGCCCAAACGTGTTATTCAAGGCCAAAGTGGTCCAATTTAATTGGTTGGGCCATAATATATGGTTGAAAGTATCTATCCAAATAAATATAATTATATATTTATTAATCGTCAGGTGGGCCACTTATGGGGCTTTCGGCCCACAGCCCATCTTCAGCTCTATAAATAGCATAGAGAGATGATGAAAAGTCATTATCTGCTCTTGAGAGAAAAGGACTGCTAGAGAGAAAGTGCTGGAGTCTTTTGAGAGCTATTATACTATAGAACTACGAAGAAACTTGATCCTGTCAAAGTGGGTACGTAGACAACTTGCTGTGGGCGAGTGCAATCCATATTCAAACAACATATTGTTTGATCTGTCGTGAGTTGGATCAGATTCTCCGTCCACGTGTTCCTCACGTGATATATATTTTGATCCCGCATTCTATTCAATTTGCCCTATTCCAGTACTTTGGTAATATAAATAAAAAGAATCGCTTTGGAATACTATTCTTTTACTTCTTATGAATTTATAAAAAATTCTGCATAAAGTCGTATGTTTATACTCTTATTGGTGTCTCACAAAAAATTGGCGTGTCAATTGATCTATTCTTAAAAGCTGAGAAGTGTTTCGCTATTCCCACTCTTATCTTTTATTCTATACGAACTTTCTCCACTCTCTAATGTAACTTTTGTTTTCTTTCTCAAACACATTATTTTTCTTAACCACCTAAAATACAGCTACATTTTAACTTATGAATTAGATAGACTTATCGCATAGTCACAAAATAATAAATTTATTTTATATATTAAATTTTTTGCACGCACATAGGTGACACCTCTTGTGATAATATATATGTGCAGTAACCATTGAAAGATCACATCTGCTGAAAGATAACATGTCCATTACTTGAAAGAAATGAGCCAGCCTATGCATACCTCTTTAAATCTAAGGAGAATTAGATTTGACACAGAAGCTGGTTTCGTGGGATCCCATCTGAAACAATAACGTAGATCAAAATGACAAGAAGAGAATAACACACACAATAAACATTTATTTAGCAAAGAGATGCCTACTTTGTACATGACTAGATTGATTTGATACCTTCATGTAATGGCTTCATTTAAAAGGCCTCTGAGAAAGCTTTTCTTTACTATTAACACTAAATCATCCAAAAATATCCATACCTGATAAGTATTAACTCATTGACAGAACGCCACATTCCTCGTCCAACATCTTTTGGCGATTGATCTCTTGCACTTCGTCCATGCCACAATTCTTTGGCTATATACATGACTTCTTCAACATCCACCTAGAAAAGTTACAAAGCGTCACAGAAAATATGCATATAAACAATACATGATAAATGCAAGTTTACGTAGTGGGTTCACCATTTCTGACAAATGACAGATTAGTCATTTCAGGTTGCACAATTTACAGAGTGATTTGGGATTCGCTTTAGGTTTTACTGTTCTGGTTCCCATACGGTTGAATTACTTGGGTAACAATAAGATCCTAGGTGATATGGCCGTTTCTTACAAGCTTTATCAATTAATATTGACATGCTTTCTCAAGCAATTCTTTTGGGTTTTTCTTTCTGGATCGCAGGGTATTGATGAGTTCATAGTTTGAGATTTTATCCCCTTAATTTAGGTGATTTTGACACAAGAAATCCTTGCAAGTGTACTAGTTCAAACAAGTAATACAGCGGATTAAGTCCAGATATTGTACCCAAAGGATAATTCTATTCGGTTATTAAAATTAATATGTCACATATTCTTGAGTTAAATCTTTCGAACTGTGATGAGATTGGTTTAATTATAAGCTAAAATAAAGCGATAAACATGTTAAGATAGCAGAAGGGAGAAAGCAACTAAGGTTATGATTCAACTATGTTATTCATTATGATTAGCGATTCTAAGCTACCGGATTTCTTACTATGACAAAATCTCCTAATGTATCCAATATTCAATCTCTTGATATAATGGTTCTATCTCAGCTAACAACTAGCATGCATAGAGAACAATATCAAATATGTATCAAGAAACACAATTAACCCAGAAAAACTCAAAAGTCATAACAAAGCTTTCACATAACCCTAGTCTAAATTAAATTAGTTCATATAATTGCGAAAAGAAACAAATTCATATTCCTCAGACATAGTCAAGCCAATCTGAAATGATAAATTGAAAACCCCCTATTACAAAAATTGATGTTCTCTTGCTCTCTTCCTTGAGATTTTTCACAGAAGAAAACAACTCTCCAAAGTGTCTAAAAACTCCAAAATTTGATAAAAAGGCAGTTACTTAAACTAAGGGCATCACGGACACAAACCGCGGTTTAAGGAATTTGAGACCGCGGTTTCAAAAGGAATTTTAGATTTTTTTGGCTTCTGACTTTGAAACCACGGTTTGCAGCCCTGTTCATTTTCTTCAGCTTTTTTTTCCGACTATTTTGATCACATTTCGACTCTGAACTAATCATTTCCGGATTTTATCACTAAACACATATAAACAACAACTATCAAACCATAATGTGGGAATAAATCTATTGAATGCAATCAAAATTACCTAAATTAAGGGGATAAAATCTCGTTAAATATGAACTTATCAACTAACCCCAACTAGGATCTGATCTTCTCGATCAAAAAATGAAGAACAAGTGTTTAATAGTTCAGATTTTACAACTCAGTCAACTTATACTACTCAGTTTAATGTCTCAAAAACTAAGCATACTTCTCAAAAGAGCTCCTACTCCACATACTTTCAGGAATTGAAATCTCCAAATCAAGATAAAACGTATCACTTCACGAGTCTCGAGTTGTTAGGAGCTTAATTAAGTGTGCTTTAATTCAAGGATGTCTAATATTTAGTTTTAGGATCTATTCAGAATCTGATTTCCCCTTCTCCAATCTAAACATATTTCTAATTTCAATAACCACCAATTTTTTTTTAATTTTTCATTTTTGAATACTACAATTGCCAAGATGCATTTGTTTTGTGCAGATTTTATACCAATTCTATGCAAGTTCTCTGTGTAGTATGGTATAGAGAATCATATCCCCAGTCAAAGAGTGCAGCAAACAAACCAGAATTAAGAAATTTTTCTAATGCCTCCTAATATGTGAGAGAAGACGTGTTAAGATGTTTGGTAAGCTATTATTGAAGAATTGATACCTGAACTTGCATTGTTGTACCATATTGTAGCTCTTCATGCTCGATAAGGCGCTGATGGAGTACACGGTAATGATCCATATCGAAATTCACGACTGGCTCCATATGAACTTGCAATCCTGCCAGTTGAGTTACAACATAGGAAGCCATGACTTGTCCAAAAATCGCCGGTATGGTTCCTAGGACTGGTATGATGCGAACTCGAAAACCTGGAACAACCTGAAAATCAATTTCAATAAAATTGTTAATTCTTTAATAACTTCAAAAAAATAGACTTCCAAAAGTTTTAGGCAAGAAATAATAAATGCTTACAAACACAAAACTAAAATTTCCGCTTATTAGTCAAAGTCTGTGTTTAAATGGACCCTATTTTTATCACTAACAGACATATGTACATAAGAATAGAAAAGTCATGGATACAGCTAACTGTAACAAGAATAGCCTTTGATATTCCAGTCATGAGTATAAAGGTCTTACTTGATAATCTGAAGGATTTTCTTCTTCTCCACTTGAACCTTTGAAAGGAAGCAGTTTTACCTTAGGTTTCTCTAATGAGAAAACTACAGGAATACCACCTTCAATGCCATAATCTTTCCTTAAACGGTGTCTCACCTGAGAACAGATGCTTTTAAGAGTTATATTTTTCACTTACGACCAATTTCAAAAAAATCTTATACCAATAAATTGACCTTAGCAACAGCAGCATTTGGTACTTTACACTCCCATTATAATGACTAAACAATCAGGACCAGACAGAAATTATGAATATAAGACAAATCAAACCATGACAAATCTAGAAATGCTAATTTTAAGAACATGAGGATTTGGTTCAGAAGAGAACAAAGACAGCATAATATAGCTGCAGAGTCAAAAATTTATTAAAACAAATGAAAGTACAAACATGAAATGTAATATTCACTCAATATCTGCTTTCAACACAATTATCATATTTCGTCTATAAGTGCACTTGAGAACTAAAAAGGAAAACTTTCTAAATTTTAACTGAGAAAGAATGGCCAACTTCAGACATTTATATTCGCGTAATCTCTCAAGAAGGTTTTCTCAACTATGTAGACTCTACACGTTCCTCTTCTCAAAATTGCTGTTTAGTAACTTAGACCGACAAGACTGCAGCCTTTTCTGAAGCTTTATCAAAGAGTTATCAATGTTAAATCCAATTTTCAAACTTAACCTACACAATGAAGGTTCACACATTGACTATTATGTGTCTAGAAATTGTGGGAGATGTTGTCAAGTGTAAACTGGTATTTGAGTACCTAGAGACAGTGGCTTTTCTTCTTTTGATTTTCCTTTCCTATTTGTTGGATGAAATGTTATCCTCATGTCTTATTCACCAGATTTTGTTTCCATCTGAATCTTCACAAACAAGAAGATCTTCACTTGGTATTTCATATTGAGAAATTGAAGAGTTAAAAATTGAATCAGAAACACTTGTAATCAAGTTTGAATAGATTTTTTTATCAATTTCACTTCTACAAGTTCAATTATATAGATCCAAACGCACCATCAATGTAAAACCAAAATATCATCCTCTCAATTTATGGAGCCCCATTCACCAAAGAAGGTATCTGAATAGCCTAAAGAGGACATGAAAAGATGCTACCAGATCACCGTTCACACTACACAATCTTAATTTCATTCAGAAAATGATAAGAATCAGTCACATACAGCCTAAAGGAAAAAATTGTCACTAACGACACTCTATAATGCATAAAGTAGTTCACAGAAGTTAGCAGTGCATGATGCACATAATTCAAGTACATGCAGTGATCAGCATGTGTGCTTGTTATTAAGTAAGTCCAATTTCGAATTTGTCCATTTTCTTGTTGGTTACCCAAACAAAGCTCCCTTTCTTACAATAATAAATTATCTTTCAAATCAATACTTAAGTGTATAATGTTATTCACAATGATTCTAACCATTATCATGTACGGTGAAAATGTGAAGATGGATAAGATTCCCGATATTTCAAATTTGTGCTAACTGAATGGAGAACATCTAAAAGTTGATAGAGGAAATAAACCTTTTCAAGACACCAAAGTTTGAATGAATTTTACAAATCCCAAAGATCACCGTAGATTAGGTCAAGTTATACATGCAAGAACTTTCTCGAAGTAGCACTATTGGACTTTTGTTGTGTTTGGATTCAAAATATTTTACTACCAGTACAATCATTGAAATTAAGTTTGCTATCATTTATAAAGACAATGCAAGAATGGAACTGATGAAGCACCAGACACTTTAAAAGAAGAACCAGAAAATTCATATTATGAGATGACAAATATAACAAGAAAATCAAATGATCAAATTATTACTGCACGAGATAGTGGATCATTGGTCGATTCTCTTAAGTCAGCCACACGAATTCTTGTTGGATCAGCTCTTGCCCCAGCTCCTGTTGCACATACAACTTTCAAACCCCTGCGCACACATGCAGCAAGAAGTGACACCTACATGGCATGATGAACCAACAATTTTAGAGATTTAAAATGGAAATTATAACATAAAATTCATTTATTCAGATAACTGGATTGTGAATTTCAGGAACACAGAAGCCTATGTAATTTAAAAGCACAACTAAAACCAGCGCAAAAGTGAGATTTCATTCAAACATTATTGCCTTATGATCTTTAAATGGTCAATATTTTTACAGTAACTCGGGGAATTCCATGAACATAATGCATATATAATAGGGAAATTAATAACAAAGACAACCTAATGAAGATACAGGCACGGTGATGAAGTAAATAATAATTCTATTAGTTGCTCAGGGAATACAGAGCTCAAAGATACAAACCTATCATAAAGATGCAAGTAAGTCTGTCGCTTTCTCACGTTTTAGGTCAATTGTAAATAACCAACAGAAAACATTTTCTACTTAAACTGGAGCCAAAATGAAGATGCATTGCGAGTTAAAAGGAGTTTTACAAATTCCTCTAGAATTAACACGGGTGAATTACATGCACACCCCCTCACTTTAGTGTTAATTACCAAATCACCCCCTGACTTTTGGTGAATTACAACGAGACCCCCTCAAGGGGTCGTCTATTTGTAAGGTTTATAGAGGGGTGAAATTGTAAGACTTTTTTAATACACAAGGGGTGCAATTGTTAGAATATCTTAACATGAGGGGGGCTTTACGCAATTTTGAAAATGTCGGGGGCTTTTCGGTAATTTTGCACTAAAGTGGGGGGGTGTACTTGTAATTTTCTCATTTAACAATTCTATAGCTAAAAAGCTAAAGAATCTAACTTGTAGTGTATGGAAGATACTAATTGACAAGAAAAATGTATTTTTACCTTGGTGTCAATGTTATCAATGCAATCTAGCACAAAATCAGGGTTTCCTGAAAGAATTTCTTCTTCAGATGATGAATCATATAGTAGCACTTTTGCATCTATATGGCACTCTGGGAAAATTGTAGAGAAATGTTTCTTGAGACACAGAGCTTTTGGGGTACCAACATCCTCCCTGGTTGCAACAGCATGTCTATTTAATGATGAAACAGAGACCTTCACAACCAATATATGAAGGTCAACTAACTCTTCATTAAGTAGATAAAACATATACAAATCAATTATAAATGTAAGCAAATAAATAGCCCTTAATAAGCTCAAGTAACTACATGAACAATAAATTTTATTTTTTTTTGGTAGAGACATGAACAATAAATAACTAGTCTAATCTGCATTTCATTAAGCATCTAGCTTCTAGCACTCCAAAATTTAAGCCACACTCGACATCTAGTGCTTCTATTTTAAGAAAACTCCTCTTCTGTAATAATTTCACTACAGTGGTCTGCCACTGATTTTCACTCTATCAAAAGACCACACCATTCTCGAATTTATCTAGAAGTGAGGTTCTAAATTATGTTGTTTCATTTCTTATGGATCTTTGTGAATAATTGAATAAATAGGGAAGAGATGAAGAAGTCTTAGAAATAATCTACAGTTGATAGGTTGATAATTAGGAGAAAATGTGTTTAAAGTCAACATACCTGATCAAAATCTACAAGAAGAAGCTTGCCCACACCCGACCTCAAAAGCATAGATGCAGCATGACTCCCGACTCCTCCAAGACCAATAACCACAACGTATGAAGAGATCACTTTTTTCTGGTGTTCCAATCCAAAGAACTGAATATTCCTAATGAAAGAGAACATAAAAAACTGCACTGAGATTTAAATTTTAATCTTGTATGTGTTTGTCAGCAACTAAAGAGCACTAGCACCAATCACAACATGAAGACCTCAGGCTGATTATTGCATGATTGAGTGTGGTTAAAATAGGTTGTATAACATGACATGCAACCAAATCTATTTATATATAATAAAATGGAAAGTTTGAAGCTATCCATCTAAGCGACACATATGCGCAAACATGGATAGCCAAATTGATCTCAAGTTGCCAGCACAGGAGCCATAAAATTTTATATTGTTAATATTTGAATAAGTGTAGTTATCCATTCCTTATCCAAAAGAGTGCTAACTTTATTGGATCTGAAGTTGAAACTGATATTCGACTTCACATAAATAACATTAACTTTATATGTATATAATTTTTATCCAATTATTTTAATACTCTTAGAGTAATTTTACTGCTTAGTTTGATAGAGTAATTGAGGTTAACTGGTGCGGATTAATCATCATATTACAATTACATTAATAAATAGTAAAGTAACACTCAAATATTAATTAATAAGAGTAACAGTCCTATATATATAAATCTCCGGTTATCGAGTTTGAAAACCATTCCTTAGTAGATTCTACGACAAGTAACTTAGAGTAATAATTATATATTCCCTATCATTAGTTCTTATCATTTTACGAAAGAAAAAACTAACTTCCAAGCTCAGGACAGGGTTTTAGCTAGTCATATAGGAATTTTGAAAGCAGAAAGCTGTTTCCAACGTCCGATCTTGTCTAAGACCATGGATATCCTCTATCTATTACCATGCAGAGCAAAACCACAGATTGTATGTTTAACAATGAGAATATTAGGAGCAAATGCCTACTGTTGTAAACGTTTACTCTTTCCTACCACCCCCTGGGGAGGAGGGGGATTACCATAGCAACAGCAAATTTCTATCCTCGGACAACTTATTCATTATTGAAGTAATCAGCTCAGCTTCATCAGAGAAAAAACCTTAAGTTACCTTGTAAGTTGTTCAGAAACAATTTCATCCATCAGCAAGTCAGCATCCGTCTTGCCATGATTCACATCCTTCAAGAACTTATGGTCTGTATCAAGCACAAATGCTTTACCTGTTAACAAATTCATTGAAGATGAAACAGTCCACAAAACGACAGCAGATATACCAATTAATGACTATGAATACATAGAACATCAAATGCACTTGTCCTTTGGAAGAGAGCATACTTTCTTAATAATACAAATAATTATTAAACTTGATGGCATAATCTCTGGTGGCATAGTGTAATATCATGCTGCTACAGACTAGTGGTTTCTGGATATAAGTTTTAGAGTTTGCATTTAAATTCTAAAGCTATCGTGCAATATACAGTTCACGAAATTAAAAACCAAATAGCATCAAGAGTTTGGGAAAATGAACCTTAATTGCATTGAAATATTTTATACAAAAGAAAACCTTGAACGATCTGTGAATTTTGTTAGGAGAAAAAGAAAATACAACAAAGTGATACGCGTAAGTAATTTCACATAGAATTGTCTTCAAACAAATTATATATGCAGCACTATACGTTGAAGAAGAAAACACGGTTTCACAATCGGAGTCAATCAACATACCATTCAATTCATTCGCCTCTGCATTGCTACAATGCTTTCCAACTCGTCTGTAAAAATTATCAAGAAAAAGAAACAAATCAACAACTTTTAAGGTCCAAATTAATGAAAATCACAAGTGCATAATGCTGACACAAACTAATAACATTCACATAAAAGATAGAATGAGGAACGCGTATGTTTGAATGTTGATAGGGCGTACCTGGGTAGAAGTTTGAAGATGGCAAGGGTAGCAGCGGAACCTAGTAGAGCTCCAGCTCCGAGCAGTACTAAATATTTCATCTTCTCTCCCATCTCAGTGTGTCAAATGAATGAATTGGAGCGGCGACGCTCAGGGGTTTAAGTTAAAACCATGGAACTCAACAAAATAAATGAAGGAATTTGCTGTGAGCTCTATTTATGTTTATGCTAATTACTAATTGACCACCTAATTTGTCCTCCTAGAACAGAATTTGGCTCTTCTCCAATACTCACCAATCAACTGTGTCCAATATACTCTTTTTTTTTTTTCACCCTTTTCAATATACTCTTGAATGATGACATGTTATAAGAAACTTGATCCGTCCCATATGTAAGTTTTTTTAACCAAACACATAAGTTATATCTTTAATATTCTCTCATTAATAAAAACGTATCGTTATTTCTCCTAAGATCTAGGGGTGAGCATTGGAAGTAGCACTTACTCAGTAATCGCCAAGATGAGATTCACTGTCTCGATAATAAACGAGAAAGTATCTTGTGCGATTATAGGCATATGAAATTATAAATCTTTGGACAAAGCAATGAAACTAACTCATGTGGGACACGGATGGTAGTTTGGTAATTTCATCATGCTATGATCAAATGTACAGTATCAAGTTTAATGAGTTTGACATAAGTCATGACTCTCACTTGATCGGAATACATCAGTGAAGGGCTTATACACATATGTTATTTATGGTCCAGAGGTTCATAAATGATTCATTCATTTCGTACTCAATTGGGTTACGATATGAGTCCACAGGACTGGCTAGGTAACACTCACATCCTTTGGTAATTCATCCTATTGCCAATTGAAACGAACCTAAAGAATCACGCTATAAGAAACGAACAAGATGTCTTTTTGTGTTAATCTTTTAGAAAGATATAATTAATTGGATGAATTGATTTATTGGTTAAATCAATAAATTAAATATTTAGTTTAATTTAATTAAATTAAATTATTTAAGTGAGAAATTAATTAAATGAAATTAATTATTATATGTTGGATTTAAATGAGATTTAAATTAAATATATATTAAAAAGTGGGCTAAGTTGATTGGGCCAACTTAAAATCCACCTAGGTCCAATTGGAACCCTAGAGGGGCGGCCACCATGAGAGTCCTAGAAACTACAACTTGTTAGTTAAGTCATTAGAGTTATAAGGTAACTCTAATGCTAGCAAGTCATTGTAATCCTAGTTGCATAACACACAAAAAGGAAGAAGGAATCCTATCATCAAAATCTCGCCCTAGCTGTCCACCATAATCAAAGAGAGAGATTTTGGAGATCTTTGGAAGGCTTGTTTTGCGTGGATCTTTAGAGACAGGAGCTCAAGGAGTTGCTGTTACGCGAAGTCTAATTACGAAATTGATAAGGTAAATCAATTTCGTTTGGTTTTTTGAAAATTATTAAAAATCCTCGAATCCCGTTAAAGTGATCCACCTTTAGCAATCAAAATTTTTCTTCCGCTGAGTTTTTTACTCCATAGGATTCCTACCCGTCAGAGCATTAAATGAGCTTGTCCGGACTTGCCCTGGCTCGTTACTTCGTCAGCATTTTATCAAATTCAAAATAAATTCTCATCATTACTAATGAAATGGGGGGACTTAATGATATACCGAATTTGTATAAGGCCTCGTTATCTCGTTTAAATATATGCATGTTACGTACTAAGTAGTATTGTGACGACGTGACAATGATAAAATTACTAAGTTTTACTCAAAAATCCCAAGTGGATATCATAATTGTACAACACTAGAAGATCCGTGTGTTTTTCTTAAACCGGGTGGAATTGACCCATGACTCGACCCTACGAGGTTTAATCTTGACCGTCCCTTGAGGACACGTGTTCTCATCCCAACAGAGTATCCAGTTGTAAGAGCTCTATCCGTACAACATGAAAATACTATAAATACATGCATTTATTGAGAGCAGGGGGGCTGAGCATTTAATAGATCTCGTAAGCTCCAATCATATCTTCGTTACTTGGGCTAAGACTTGACAGTACGATCTCATCATATATAAATTTGGATAGTTTCGTATACAAATCAACCACATAATATATAAAATATAGTTAACACTTGAACTACATTAGACTTGATCCCCAAAAGGTGGTAGGTCCAAGTGCAGTCTATAATCTTGATTAATTACTATTGGTTCGTTTTACGAGGTCATCCTGACTAAGTAAACTCGAGATTAGTTTCAACCTAAATCAACCACACTTTAAATCTCAAAACCACAATTTGAATCGCATTTGACAAATCGATTTGAGAATACTTGAGAAAAACTCGAAATCGCCCCCAATAATTATTGTTTCTTAAAAAGAAGCCAGTTGTAATTTTTCTCAAGTTTGGAACTCTTCGTTCGGTCGGATCACACGACGTCGTTGGCTCAAAGCGCAAAGCACATTAAAGACATAGCTATATCTATAGTTGTAAGTAGTTTTCCTCGTCTATCTATTCACTCTTCGGAACAAATTTTAATTTGATGTTCTACTATCTGAGTAAGAATTCTGTGTGTTTTATTGTTAAAATTAAGAGGTATGTATATCTTCGCCCACGCAGGAATCCTGTGTATTGAAAAATTAATATGAAGATTGAAGCTATTGCTCAATTGTTTTGCAGGTAAAATACAAAAGAAATATTGAAAATGGATGCGCAAGCGAAGAAGAAATCGTTGTTTCGAGCGAAATTGAACGCGCAAAAGCAGGAAAAGCAGCGCATTGATTCTCCCCTTGTAAGGTATTGCTGTTTGCTTATCAATTTCTTGTTTATTTTTTAAATTTGAATATCAATTTTTTAAAGTAATTTCAGTATCCGATTGTTTGTTAAGACTCTTCGTATTATCAACTCTTAAAGATTATTTACTAATTCAATGCTGTACGTGTATTAATTGTCTTGGACCTGATAATGTACTGTACACATTTTATATATAAATCATGTAGAAGAAGAAAAAATCATATATATAATAAACATATCTATATATATTTTGTGTGAACTGAACATGTGAAATGTTCTAATCATTAGATTTTAGGAAGTGGATGTATGTAATTGACATTACATATTGATGTAAGACTGTGCATACGTAGTCAGGAACTAAAGCTCCGTCTCACTTGAACTGTAAGCTTTGTTTTACTAGTGCTCTTAATGATTCTGTATTTTGAATAACTTTAATTATGAAAAGACTTATATTTTGGTGGGATTATTCGAATATGAAAACTATCTTTTAATTGATTGAGAAATTTTGGGTGTATTTTTGTCAATTTTTTGCTGAAACAAGTGAATTCATTTGCGAATTGTAAATTCAGGTATAATGAGCACGAACAACCTGTATGTAGAGTTTGTGATGTTGTTATCAAATCCGAGGCACTTTGGCCTGCACACCAAGCTTCTCGTAAGCATCACGAGGTAAATTTTAAAAATCTTAGCAAAATGTTTATATCAAATTCTTGAGTCGAATTTGTAGGTGAATTGATACTATATAGCTGACATAACTGGGGCAAGGGTCCCCGTTCTCTTGTCGATAAGGTGAAGATTTGTTTTGGTTTTTGTTCCTAGAAATTACATGCAGCGTTTAGGACAGTAAACATGGTATGCTCTGCCAGCTTACTTCTGAATTTTTAAGGCAGCAATATTAGATATATGTGCATTAGTGGAATATGAGGACCTCTAACCTGTCATTCGGTAAACATTACATTATAGTTTAGCATAGAGGTGCTCATAAAGTTTAGAAGATTTTGAGTTGTTTATGTTCCTTGCTACTAGGCTCCTCAATTTCAAGGTTTAGTTTGGTGGAGGAAGACAAGAGGAAGAGTTTTAATAGTTATTCGTCTTCTGCGCCTCTTAAAGCGATCCCTATTCCCTCTATCTACCCAAATGTAAAGATGAAAATTCTTTCTTTCCTTTCCTTCCCCTCCTTACGACAACATGAATGGAGATTAGTTGCTTCTACTATTTGTTCATTATCGTCATTCCCCTCTTCCCTCCATTCCTTCTCATTTGTGCAGATTATCAATTTACAAATAGTAGTCAGAACACTAAATTACAAATATGTCTCAGAAAGCAATATCTCGTCTTCCACCCAAAGAATTGCAAATATTCTGAACTTTTCTTTTAGTCCGTTTCTTGAACATGATCTCCTTGCAGCGATTTCCTTGATTTTGTGTTTGACACTACAAGCAGAATTGGTATTGGCCTTTGCATGCTGATGCGTTTACAAATGCATGTTATTGTGACTTGAAATTTTCTTATATCATCATTTTTGTTTGTTCAGGCTATTGAAAAATTCAAAGCCAATGCTGCTGCATTAAATCGGTCGAATAATTCTGAGCCTGAGGCTTCTAAAGAGTTGCCTAAGCTTAAATCTGACTCCAACAGAGAGTTGCATGGTAAATCTGAACATTCAAGTGCAGTCCCTACACATCGTCCATCTACTCTACCTCCTGGTTTTTTTGATAACCAGGAGACAAAGAGGCAGAAAAGTGGTAGGAATCTGTTTTTGGGACATTACTTTTAAATTCTGTTTCTGTGTCAATAATTGGTGTAGTACGTCATCTGTTTGATTAATCTGTATGGTTTTCATGATTCCATGATAGTAGGGTTGGAGTGTTGTGATATTGTATTGTCTTTATGCATGATGGGACGTGAATTATGCTCTACTATTTGTGAGTTTAACCTTTGAGATGTCAGGTCTGTGTCAACTTCAAGTCGAAGAATGCTTTGCCTTTTGACCCCTTGAGGTTCTTTACCTCTTGGGCCTGATCATATATTTTGTTTAGCAAATATTCAGTTAAGTTTGTTTGAAATATAGGAATTTTGCTCTGATTCTTTTTATTTGACTGGAAAAACTAGAGGAAGGGTCAATTGTTTTTGTGCAGAGAGTCTATGCGATCTAGGAGGGTCACTAAATTCCTTACTTTTGTATTGGTTAGATGGTAGGGCGTTGTTTACTAAAGAATGATATATGACGAGTCAAGTTGTAATTCCTGATAAATTAAATGTATATTGTATTGTTGGCATCAATGTGTACCCAAAAGGGCCTGAAAGTTGGCAACTTATGTAGACTACTAATCTTTGTTTGTGTATTTAATTCCGACCATGATCTAAGAAAAGCTAAGGAATGTGGGCAAGAAATTTTAATACCATAGACTGAAGGCATATGACAAGTTGAGGTATATAATAGATACTGAGAGCTTCATCTGTCTGAATTGTCTCATTTTCCCATCTGCTGCTGGCACTATTAAAAGGCTGTCTTTAATTCCCCGAGTAAATTGTTTTATGATATGTAACTATGTTTTTTCAAAAAATGGACAGCGAGTGCTGGTTCTGGATTACCTTTATTTTCTACTTACACGTGCTGTTGTAATCCAGATGCCCAGAATTTCTCTCTCTTTGTTGGTTTCATTAGACATAAACTATATCTGAGTTCGTTCTTCTTTTGTAGAAAGGGATTCCGGAAAGCTTCGAGAGCCTGATTCACACAAGAAAAATTCTGTGCCTGCCACTCGAGTTTCATCTACTGCTAATTCTGTGCCGATAAGAAAACCTGAATTTCAGGCTTCTAAGGATTCCAGGCAGGTTTCAGAAACAGACTCTGGTCTAGAAGCTAAGCAAGTCAAAGGAGCTGTCCCTGAAGGCTTTTTCGACGACAAAGATGCTGATTTACGTGCACGAGGCATTACACCCGTGAAGCCAGATGTCAAGTAAGTTTCTTTCTCCTTTTAAATTCTTCTATATGTGCCAATGCATCTTCATTTTCTCATTTAACTTTGTGGCTGATTATATGATAACATCTGCTACATGAGTACAGTAATACATGTGAGTTAGTTCTGATGTATTTTATTGAAAGTGGCACTTTTTCCTTCTCTCCATTTCGCTCTCTCACTCACCTTTTAGCCCCCTGGAGAGAGGGTGGTGTGGTAAGCGTGTTGCTTAAGTGGTTAACTATGAATTCAGTTTGTATCAGATTGCAACGTATTTTTGCTATCTATCAGTTAAGCCTCAGATTTTGTTGGTACTACCACGGCACCACCTAAAAAGTAAACACCAGGTAGTGTAATTCAAAGAGGGTCATATATGAATTTATCCATACAATGGTGCTACATATGATGAATAAACCATATTAAAGAAACAGCATAAAAAAGTTGTTGTGACTTAATCCTGTTTAGACTAATCAGGACAAATTCCAAATACCAGACTTTTATTCAACTCAGTTCTTGAAGATTGATAAGATGATGTATAGGACTTAAATTCACTGTTATGAAAGCTTGATGGTTGGTTACTGCTATTTCCAAGCTCCCTGTTTCTTTTCTAATGCAGTATTGGATTTCATCCATGTAAATTGAGGATGATGTAGTTCGTGAGTTAGAGTGGCAAGTGATAAAGCGTACTGTATTATTTCTGTTTATGTGGTAGGTAAACTAGATATCATCATAAAATTCCGTGGGATTCTCTTTTAAATGTAAAATCTTGATAACAATGATTTGTGTTAGCACACCTGCCTTAAAATTCTTTTAATAAAACTAATATTAAACAAATATATAAATTTAGGCAAGTTCTGATGATGGGTTTTGATGTAGAGTATATCTTAAGTAGCTTTACCAGTTATTCACATATCTGGGCCCTTTGCGGCATGAAGTTTATAATGGAAGATTGTTGGATAGTCTTGATTGGCACATATGTTTGTTTTTGGTATAAGAAAGTTTAGTTGAAAGAATAAAGGATGTTGGAATCTGTTTCTTTCAGTGTGATTTGAATTTGCAAAGAAATTTTATACTTTTAAGTAACAATGTTAAATAGTTGTTACATATATTCTTAGAGGAAAAGGTAATATAGTTCGACAATATCTTTTCTTACAGTTTGAAAATTATGGTTTTAATGGATTAGAGGGTGGTTCTTTGTCCAAATATTGACGAAGATGTACGCTTTCCTGAAAAGAGAAGTAGTCCAGTAAACATGCATTGCTCTTATAACTCAGTGAACATACTGATGTTTTAGCGAATTGTAACTAACCACTAAAATTTATCATGCAAATGAATATTTGTCAGCTTTTCACGAGGTTGGCTGAATTTACTTTTCTCCACTTCGTCGTATCTGAATTTCTACGCTGGAGCCTAGAATTTTTCCTCTAACTTCAATAATTGTACTCCCCTTTTAACAGTCATTCCTTCACTCCCTTCGATTTGGGGAAAAAAAAAAAGGAAAAACTTATTTTGCACCAATTTGGCAGGGATGAATACAAGGAGTTTGAAAAGTTAATCCAAGAGGATTTACAGGAGGTAGATAATCGTTTGGAGGAAGAAGAGGTTAGAAATATTCTTCGTGATCTTACATTGATTGACTGAACAGGCTTACCACGTGATTCATACACTATAACTGACATATTGTTGGTGTTTATCTTCCAGTTTGATGCAGCTGAGACGATTGAAGAGGAAGAGTCTGTTGAACAAAGGTAAAATTATTAGTGAGGAGAAGGAAGTTCTTTAATCAGGATGTCAGACTAGTTGAGCCTACTCTATAGCTCATTAAATACAGTAACCTTTCATCTTGATTTTTCAGGGCTTATATAGAGCGAGTGGAAATGTTAAGAAGGAAGAAACTGGAGCTTAGGGCTTCTAGATCTGCTGTTGCTGCTAAAGATACTGAAGTCACACGAAAAAAATCTAGCCATGAAGATTCATCAAGTGATGAAGAATACAATGAGAATTTCACTGTTGATTGGAGAGCGAAGCATCTTTAGACACTTCCTATGTTTTTACAGGTGATTCTCTCTCTCTCTCTCTCTCTCTCTCACACACACACACACACAACATACAATCAGAGACACACAACACCGACTTTTGTCTATCTGTATCTTGCTCGACATGGTCTTAATGTCTGTAAGGTTGCATTTTATACGAGATATCCTCAGTCAGTCAATTGTTTCCTTCATTAAATCTTGTTTTGCTCCTTGTTGCAGATTGAAATGCTTTCAATGAAGGAGCTTCCTCGTTGAAATGAAAGGGTAGATACTTTCCACCCAAGTAAATTTTGCTCCATAAGTTCCAATATTTTATAATGATCAAACTTCTATTGCTCTGCCTATGTGCCCGTCTACACACTGTAACCATATGGAACTTTTACACCCGCTGCACGTTAGGAATCTGTATATTTGAATTTGTTACCAGATGGAAATTTGAAGAATGCTTTACTGACAAGTGACGAGGTAAATTTAGTATTAGAACCGAGAAGCAGGAGACCCCCCCCCCTCCCGGCCTTTTCTATTTGGATTTTTGAAGGCATCATAATTCAGCAATCGAACTTGAACTTTAACTGATTCTGAAAAATGGAAATTGAAAACCATTTAGTGGTGTTAATGCAAAGTTTGCATTTACCAGTATTGTTATCCCTCTCTTTTTGATGTTTTAATCTACCTATTTCGGCATAGAATGTTGTCTGGATTTGATTTAAAGCTTTATGGTTTGTGTTTTATGCTGATATATGCAGCATAACTTTTCTCTAATCAAATCACCGTATCCAGATTCTAGTTTTGTGGATCTATCTGAATTAGAGCTGAACCTCTCGATATATACTTCATATATTTATCGACTTTGGATATATCTATAGTGCTATGGTGAATATCTTGGAATGCGATTACTCAGCGCTTCTTTGTGGGTCATGTGACGTTATAGATGGCCCTGATGTTTTGAAACACCTCCTTAGTGTGTTTAATGCTGGTCTAGGGACATATGGGTCATTGATAGGGGGCAACAGAGCCATTTCACTTTTCACCATTGATATAATAGGAGTAGATTGATGAATTATCTGTGGTGTGTTCAGGTCATGGGACCAATTGTCTCTAGACATGTGGCAATAATAGACGGTTATGATGTCTTGAGACGCCTAAAGAAAAAACGTTTACAACCCATAACCCACTGATAAAAGTGGTACAACTGTGAATATTTAAAGAAATGAGATCCGTGGTGGTGAATGGTGGGATCATCAATTTCTGTGTGGGCGGTACAACTTTGAGTCACTGCTTTAATTTGTCACACTCAGTTTTATGAGCTAGATAAACATGCCTGATCCAGCAGCTTTATGTTAAACAAAGATTTCTGCAAATTAATGTTCTTTGGCTGTTAAGTGGCTTCAAATTTGAACTTAGACGGACAATATATTCAGGAGGATTTTGAACAGTGATATATATATATATATATATATGGATAGTTACACTGGGTACCCTTGAGGTATTGCTAAATTACAAAAAAAAATTCCCTAGTTTAGTAAATTACATTTAATATCCATTCCGTTTACTCCGTCTAACATTGAACACCTTCTGTTAGGGTTCCATTAAATTTTCAGGTGAACTTCCAAAAATACCCTTGACTTTTTCTAGATTAAAAGACCAAATTTTTTTCGGACAATTATACTTTTTTGGTGTTATTTGTAATATTTTATAAAAGTAAGGTGTTATATGTAATGTGGTGTATGTAAAGTATATAAATAATTATTTATAATTAAAAATTAATTTCAACAAAATTAATTTTTTTTATAAATTATTCAAATTATAAAATAAAAAAATTATGTGAATCATTTTAATCTTTTAATTAAATTATTATATATTAGTTTAGATTATATTTTAAACTAATTTATGATAATAAATTTAAAATTGTATTTTAATAAATTTATTTCTAAAATAATTACTTATTAATATATTATTTTATAGATAAATAAAAAAGAAAAGGAAAAAGAAAAAAAAGGGTGGGGGACAGTGTCGTCTTCTTCCCCCTCACGCGCACACACACACACACATGTGAAAACACGCACACACACAATAATACACACACACGCGCGAAAACACACACACACAGAGTCACACACACACACACGAAAACACACACACACACATGAAAACACACACACACACACACACATGAAAACACACACACACACACAGTCGCGCACACACACGCATTCACTCACAAGCAATTTGTAAGATATCACATACATATATACATGTATATATATAAGCATTTTTTTATGTTTAATTTTTTATTTTAAAATTGGTATTAGAAGTAAATTTAGAGATGTAAAGGGGTAATATGGTAATTTAGCTTTTTAATTTTTTTTAATGTCTTTCTTTTTTTAAAAAATATTCCGAAAGGGCATTCTAGTCTTTTTACACTTTTCATCCATTTTTACATCAATACATGAAAACTTGGGATGCTAGATGTAATTTATTGAATTAGGAGATATTTTTTGTAATTAGGCTACACCTCAGGACCCCCAGTGTAATTATCCCTATATATATATATTTTTTTTTTGTTTACACTATATCTATATATATATATATATATAGAGGTTTTTTGTAATTAGATTATAACTCAGGACCCCAGTGTAATTATCCTTATCTAAAAACATCTATATATATATATATAAATGACTTTTAAGTACATCATCTATTATATTAGGACTATATACATATGCGTACGTAGAGATTATTACCCTAGGCTTGTTTCAAATAGAATCTTGGGTGTTTCCCTTAAAAACATGGGCAAGAATTGACGAATCTAATCAGTATTTTAAGCATCGGTTTGAGTTCGAATTCATACCATTTCATTATGTAATTGTTATAATCGTCAAATTACTGCAACTAAATCGTGATTTAGAGATTAATTAGGAGAGTAACGTGACTGGAAATATCTATTTTTTTCAACAATAAATTCTTCTGCAGTAACTAAATCATATCTTTTGAATTTATAATGGAAATTTTGTCCTAGTATTATGTTTTAAAAACTTCAAATGAGGAATTTAGCCTTTTCTTATGGAACAACCTTATACTATATTGTCTTTCAATTAATTATTAAAAAAGAGTAAATGTCGCTAATAGTCCTTGAAGTTTCTTTGGATCACTTTTGGTCTTTAAAATACCAAATGTTACATTATTGTCCCTAAAGTTTAGTTTCAGTTTCAGTTTCAGTTTCATCATTTGGGTCATTTTTGGTGGATTTTGATCGATTACGGAGTATGTGCACCTCAAGTGCCATCTTATAAGGGTAATTGAGAGGTACATATGTTGTTGTTGTTACACATTTGAGGTGTAAATGTTGTCCGATCCGTCCAAAATTCATCAAAAAATGGAAAGACGAAAGCGAGACAAAAATTAAACTTTATGAACGGTAACATAACATTTGGTACACTGAAGACCAAAGTGATACAAATGTGAAATTTCAGGGACTATTAATTTTTTTTTTTTTAGGGAAACAGGGACTATTAATTGGATTTGACTTGTATAAAACAATCAAATTGGACATTCAACTATAAATCTCCAAAAAGAACTTGTCCGTAGATGCCCTTGTTTTGTGTGGATGGTTTGGTCGTACTAGGAAAATCGATTAGTTAACATGCACGCAAACTAATTCAACTGCAACTTGATTGTAATATATCATAAAGACCAAAGAATTTTGTAATTTATAATTGAATGTTGTGACAAAACATCCACCCATGTTCACTTTTATTAAAAATTAAATGAAAGCTTGGCACAATTAGCATTAAGTAATTAGATTAATCTGTTATCGCTATCCGTTGTGGTTATGACTTAATGAATATTTTTCATAAAGATGACTTGAAATGAGCAATTTATTTAGCAACTGAGGTTGTTGGTTTTAAACAATACTAAGTTAGTAACAGTTAGTGGTTTGAGCCTCCGCAGATTTCCACTATAAGGAAGTGTCTGCTATACATAAGTCACAGACTTTCTAATTTATATAACGACATATCAAATATATAAATAATAACTAAAAAGATTATATAAATAATAACTAAAAAGAACATATCTCAAATCCGATATTACACTGTATTGCTAATGAAGAGTTCAAAATACGTGTGAACTTAACAAATAGACCATGATAATCCCTTTCTATAAGTCTCAAGATGATATTTATAGGTTTAAAATTACATCAGAACGTCATAGTGTAATTGGGCCAATCGCGTGGGTCACACGGGCTACTGTTATTGTTATTGGGAAAACATGTGTTCATGTCAAGTGGACTCAACCCCTCTATCACAAGTCATGGTTGAGGAACTCTCTTTAGGTCGAGTGAGACTAAACTCTTAACTCTAACCCAAAAGATCCATATGATGGCCCATTACAGGATTATCTAATTTAGTAATATAAATTATGAATATTTTGTGCCAATAAGCTTATCACTTGCCTCACTTCTCTTAAATTCTATATATTTAGTAATCTAAGTATTATATATATATATATAGGTATATCATTAATATTTTTCATTTGGTTCTGCATTGTAATAGAATAAGAAGCCACTTTCGAAGTATGTACTGAAAATGTTAGTCCTATTGAAATTTAAAGAATCGAACTTCGATTTAATTACCATGCACTAATATATATTCACAATTTTATAGAATAAAAAAGAGAATTATAAAAAACGAATTATCATGGTTTAGCAATATCCCATTTGTTTAGAACTAAGTCGGTTAGGATTTTGACGTAACTAGCACCTCGACTTTGTGTTATTAGTAAAGTATATATGCTTAAACATCATCAATTTTTCGTGGGCTTTAAACAATAACCTTTAGTGGTTTGTACCTTCTTAGATTTCCATTACATGAAAGTGTGTGGTTCACAAACTTCCTAATCTTTTCATCCCGTTGCTTTTTTTTTTTATTTTATCAGTAAATTATAAGTAATTTATATTTAAAGCACCCTTTATCTTAATTTTCAATTAACATCTCCATCGAGGACTTTTTTTAAAAATAATATAGCTTTTAATAATAATTATAAAAATAATATACAAAAAATTAAATATTCACAAATAGCATAATACGCCATTGGTAATGGCGTATCCACATCTCTATTATTATTTTTTTAATTTATGTGACTGGGTACGCCAATAGCATAGGCGTACCCAGTCAATTTTATAAAAAAAAAAAAAGAATTTTTTTGTTATTTTCGGATTGATTTTAGACATTTTTTGTACATTTTCGGCTTTCGACTTCAATACAAAAAATGTAGATTGACTCACAAAGTTTGTAACGGTGTTAGAATTGATTCATTTCGATATCCGGGTGAAAAAAATTACACATATACGGATTTTTTGAAAAAAAAATATTTTTTCGTCATCTTGGGGATGATTTTTCGACGTTTTTCGTACATTTTCGGGCTTCGATTTCAACACAAAAAATGTAGATTGACTCACAAAGTTTGTAACAATGTAAGAATTGATTCATTTTGATATCCGGGTTAAACAATACAACATGTTAAAAAAGAGACACATATACAGATTTTTCGAAAAAAAAATATTTTTTGGTCATTTTCAGAATGATTTTTCGACGTTTTCTGTACATTTTCGGGCTTCGACTTCAACACAAAAAATGTAGATTGACTCACAAAGTTTGTAACGGTATAAGAATTGATTCTTTTGATATCGGAGTTAAACAATACAACATGTTAAAAAAGAGACACATATACGGATTTTTCGGAAAAAAATAAAATTTCGTCATCTTCGGAATGATTTTTCGACGTTTTCTGTACATTTTCGGGCTTCGACTTCAACACAAAAAATGTAGATTGACTCACAAAGCTTGTAACGGTATAAGAATTGATTCATTTTGATATTTGAGTGAAAATATACAATATGTTAAAAAAAAATTGCACATATACGGATTTTTCGGAAAAAAAATATTTTTTGTAATCTTCATGATGATTTTTCGACATTTTCTATACGTTTTCAGTCTTTGACTTCAATATAAAAAATGTAGATTGACTCACAAAGTTTTTAACGATATGAGAATTGATTCATTTCGATATCCGAGTAAAAAATATACAACACGTTAAAAAATGTCTTTATTAAATTTGATGTATTTTTTCACCAAGCTATCAAAATGAATCAATTCTTGCACCATTACAAATTTTGTAAGTCAGTTTACATTTTTTGTGTTGAAGTCAAAGCTCGAAAATGTACAGAAAATGTCGAAAAATCATCCTGAAAATGACGAAAAAATATTTTTTTGTGAAAAAATCCATATATATGTGTCTTTTTTAACATATTGTATGTTTTCATCCGGATATCAAAATAAATCAATTTTTATACCGTTACAAACTTTGTGAGTTAGTCTACATTTTTTGAGTTGAAGTCAAAGTCTGAAAATGTATGAAAAATGACGAAAAATCATCCCGAAGATGACGAATTTTTTTTCCCCAAAAATTCGTATATATGTGTCTTTTTTAACATATTGTATATTTTCACTCAGATATCGAAATGAATCAATTCTTATACCCTTACAAACTTTGTGAGTCAATCTACATTTTTTGTGTTGAAGTCGAAGCCCGAAAATGTACAGAAAATGTCGAAAAATCATTCCGAAGATGACCAAAAAATATGTTTTTTTCGAAAAATCCGTATATGTGTCTCTTTTTTAACATGTTGTATTGTTTAACCCGGCTATCGAAATGAATTAATTCTTACACCGTTACAAACTTTGTGAGTCAATCTACAATTTTTGTGTTGAAGTCAAAGCCCGAAAATGTACGAAAAACGTCGAAAATCATTTCGAAGATGACGAAAAAAATATTTTTTTTCGATAAATCCGTATATGTGTCTCTTTTTTAACATGTTGAATGTTTAACCAAGATATCGAAATGAATCAATTCTTACATTGTTACAAACTTTTTGAGTCAATCTACATTTTTTGTGTTGAAGTCGAAGCCCGAAAATGTACGAAAAACGTCGAAAAATCATCCCCAAGATGACGAAAAAATATTTTTTTTCAAAAAATCCGTATATGTGTATTTTTTTTCACCCGGATATCGAAATGAATCAATTCTCACACCGTTACAAACTTTGTGAGTCAATCTACATTTTTTGTATTAAAGTCGAAGCCCGAAAATGTACAGAAAATGTCTAAAAATCAATCCGAAAATAACAAAAAAAATTCTTTTTTTTTTTTTATAAAATTGACTGGGTACGCCTATGCTATTGGCGTACCCAGTCACACAAATTAAAGAAAAAAAATAGGAATGTGGATACGCCATTACCCAATGGCGTATCCAAGTGGATAGGCCATTACCAATGGCGTTATTTGTGGATATTTAATTTTTTGTATATTATTTTTATAATTATTATTAAAAACTATATTATTTTTTTAAAAAATCCTGAAAGTGTGTGGTTCACAAACTTCCTAATCTTTTCATCCCGTTGCTTTTTTTATTATTTTATCAGTAAATTATAAGTAATTTAAATTTAAAGCACCCTTTATCTTAATTTTCAATTAACATCTCCATCGAGAACAATAGTTTTTTTAATCATCCACATCAAAATTTTGCAGTACCAAGAAGTTAGTTATAAATCTAAGGAAAATGTTATATATGTTCTGATATATAGTACTTCTATTCGATTTTTCGTCTCCCTTTAATCTAGAAAATGCCGATTAATTGAATTTATCTTACATTAATGGCGATGGTCTTTTACCAAAATTAAGAGGCATATAAAAGGTGAAAAATATCACTCTTAATCTTTGGATCATGCTCTCACTAATTCTTTAAGGTGAAGATTTTCATATAAACGGAAGTTACACTCATATTTTAGGATATAAGGGTTTAATATACGTAACTTAATTTAAAATTATGACATTTTAACTAATGCTTGTTTGAATTCTTTGAATGAAAAGTTAAAAGAATTGGTCTTTCGGATTCCAAACTATTATCCTAGGTTTTCCGGATATATAGCAAACACTTATGTTAAAAGGTTTTAGTAATTGTTTATAAAAAAATTATAAACACTTTATAAGTAAGATGAAGTTGGGTTATAAATTCTAGATAATTCGAGTTAATGCTCCTAAGATGCTCGATTACTTATTTAACTTTCTAAATATGGTTTATATATGTGCATGTGTCCCATATACCATTCCTTATGATTAAAAAGTTTGACATAGTGGAATTTAAACGATTGGAGCAACTTAGTAATCAGTTGGTAGAGTTTTATCAAGAATTCACCAATAATTAATTAATGTAATAATATATTTGGTCTTTTTACTCACTAAATATACACCTTTAAACAATTTATTCCACTAATTGACCTAATTTATTTAAATAGTATAATGAATTCCGGTGGCGAGGCATTATAGTCACAAATCCTATTTGATATTAGAAAGTAGTAAAGGATCAATAGCACCTTGATTATCAAATTAATTAATTAAGCTTATGTAATCAGATGAATTGATCAGAATGAGATAAACTGAAGCCCACTCATGTTGCTTACTGAAAAAAAATAACAAGTTTGTCTTTATCTCAACCTGAAATTAAAGTAGATTACCATAAAAAAAAAACCTGAAATAAAAGTAGGGAGCTAGGAGTAGGAGAAATCAGTCAATAATTTAAATGAATTGGTAATTCTATGCCAGATTGAAATAAATGGGTTGAGTGTTTATTTTGTATGTATCTCTTTCATACAAGTATATGTGGGAACTGTACGTAATTCACCTTATTGTGAGAGAGAAATAGACACTAGGACCATTGAAATTGGTCTAACATAGATTATTCCTAATTTGGATTAGATGTAATAAGAGATGAATTCCAGTAAGAAAAATGTTATGTACTAGTGTTTATTTTTTCATAATTATTTTATCGATCCTTAATATGATAAGATATTTATATCTCACCAGAAACATAAATTACAAAATCAAATCAAATACATTTATTACATTCAATTCTTAATTACCAAAATTAATTAAAAGGAGTGAAAAAATAGTGAACAATAGTCGGCGGTATATAGCGTATCACTTTTCTAATAATTTGAATTATACAAACTATATTCGAGCTTAAGTCTTGATTTCATCAATTATTACAGTAAAACATGAAAATGTTTTTTGTTTGGGGAAGAAAGTTATTGATAGAGACATTAATTAATTGATCGTTAAATAACTTTTCTTTGTTACAACTTAAACTTTTCTTTGTTACAACTTAAACTTTTAAATGAAAAGATCTTTAAATACATACACAGTTTGTCTAATAAAGCATAATCAAATTGCGGTTCATTTCTTTTTCATTTGTACTTCAGAAAATTTCTTTTATTTTTAATTTACATTTATCTCAGAATTATAAATATAATTATACCTAACAATGTTGCCTTAAAACTCTTAGATGCCTATCTACAACAACGGTTATTTATAAATTACTTGACTAAAGGTGGTGGGTTATAAATTATAAATAGGTACTGAAATAAACTAATGTGGCTGGACTGTGTGCTGAAAATTTTGTATTAGTCAGAGTCGACTTACAATCTGTAACCCACTAAATAATACAATGAATTTGGGTCAGGTCAATTTCATTATCTTATTTATACTATTGGCACATAGGGCCATTCTATGTTGGATCGAGATTATTGGTCTCGATTCAGTTTTGGCCATTAGACCCCCAATAAGGGGGCCATTTAGTAAATTAACCCCCTCTATTGTAAACGAAAAAAGCAAAAATAAGATGAAGAAGCCACGTGGAAGGAGAATGAGTAGAACCAAAATAGTGAAGAGACAGGTTGGAACAATTTTTATTTTCATTTATATGATTATATCCTCTTCTTTTGGCTGTTAGATTTTATACATAAAAATTTAAGAGTTTCATTGTTTTTAAGGAAATAATTATTCAATCCCAATTGAGAATGAGTCACATACATTATTCAAGGTGTTTGAAAAGTGTATCAAACAGAAATCTATTCGTTAAATTTTCAACATAATATTACAAGTATGCAACCATGTACTATAATATATTAAAGAAACATATGATATTTTATGACTTAACACGTAATTTGTTACTATTTTTGATGTTAAAAGTAATTGCTTGAATTTTGTAGTGAATGTTTTCTTTGCACACACATCGAGTATGCTCCGACCGCTAGTTTAAAGAAAGAGTGTCAGGTTCAATTAATCCTATAAATCACACGTGTAAAACATGTGTTATTTTACATATAAAATTAAAACATTCCGAAACTAAGATTGTAATTACCTTATCTACAAATATAATGCCACCTTCCGGCTAATTTTATGATTTCCGGGAGAGTTTGTCGCTTAGAGAAAATAAAATAAAATTACTGTATAGTTGTTTTTAAAAGAAATAAAGGATCATTACAACTTTAAAATTGTAACCGTGTGGACAATAATATATCCCAGACGTAAGTAATATGCCTCCGCGTAAAGGCTCAGGTGTTGTATATATACTATTATATAAAGTGGTAGAAGCGAGTAACTATTTTGGAATGTCAAATTTTGGTGAAATTTTCATCAACTCAAAAATTTGACAAGTGTTCCAAATAACTACCATTTTCCCTCTAAATTTTATTTTCTCTTCTATTTTCTCACACATTATCTTTACATATCACTTTTATTTTCCTTTTCTCTCCCATACCTTTTTTTTCCCTACTATCTTCTTTATGTTTTATTTATTTGATTTTAATACAAAAAATAGTTATCAAATTGACTTTAACTATGACACACCTTTTCAATGTTCAAGTTAGGAAAAATATGATCCAAAAGTGTAGTTAATCACACATGCTCTATTTGTTTGTGTTTTCGGAGCAATATTTTCATTTTCATTTAAAAATAAAAATACATAGTTTATACCATTTTTAAATAAAAATACACTTATTTTCATTTTCATCTTTACATTCTCCAATAACCATCTTTTACTTTACCAATTCACACTCATATTTTTCTTTATCTTCTATCTCTTTTTAAAAATTCATTTTTTGGGAACAATTGTGGTGTTATAGTGGAATAAAATACGTAGTATTAACCTTCATAAGTTTGTGCACATTTTAAGACTCATTTTGAGTATTTTTAATACTTTTTGGTCATTTTTTACTATTTTTACTTACAAGTATATTTAATCAATATAATATTATCAATTATTTTATTTATACTATATACATAACCATTACTTTTAACTAATTTCCATCATTTTACACATAATCAAATCATCAATTTCAACCATTTTCAGAAATACAACCAAACATACTTTCATTTTCACATGAAAATAAAAAAACTCATTTTCTCTACATTTTAAAAAATGACGATTGAAAATAAAATGAAAAGATATCCAAATTATCACCGAGGGTGGTGGTCAAGTGGTTCCAAGCTTACTCCCAAGTGGTTTGGTATTGCCGAGGTCATGAGTTCAAATCTTGACTGGAGCAGCCGGCTTCTGGAATTATACTTGCCATTGGTGGTGCTACTCTGACGGGGCCAGTACTTGCGCTGGTTGTTCAGTTGGTCTGATATGTTCGCTGGTGAACAGAGAGCCCGAACATTGAGTAGTAGGGGTGTTTTGGTCACCATCACTAACACCCTCTTTTTATTTCATAAAAAAAAAAAGAAAAGAAAAGATATCCAAATTCTTAGAAATATATTATATGATTTTCTGTATAGCCAATCACCGTCAAATTTCTATCTCCACACACACACACATGTATGTATATAGTGAGAGAAGAGAGACCTTTTAGTTGTCTATAAATACCCTCCAAATCAAGATTTAAGCCCACCACATCTGAGTGTCCACTCCAGCCATATATATATATAGATATAGAAGAAAGCCATTTTCAACATTGATAACATTCTTTCTTTACCGTGATAACTGATATATCCAATATCAACTTCACGTGATCCCACTTTTCACCATTTTTTCAGGCCAATATTATTATTCATCTCACATATAAAAAACAAAAAATCCACAAAATTTAAACCATATATTCTCGCTACATATATCCAAATGTGCGAGAACTTTCCAGCACTATCAAAACCAATACCTGCACATAAATACACACGGACATATATGCATGTATACATATGTAAATATATATGATCAAAACCCTCCTCATATTTGTTCATGAACCCCATTTAACTTTTTTCATTTTGCTTCACACACATTTTACGCATATATTCCTGAGTAAAAAATAAATTTGATCGTCGTTTAAGATATATCTATATATATATAATACTGAAGATGGGTACTCATGGTGATATTAATGGAGAGGAGGGAAGTTTGAATAGTATTAATGGAGGATTAGAGGAGTATATGGTTGAGGATATAAGAGACGGAATAAAATCGTCGCGAGGGAGCCGATTTACGCTGATAGAGAACGAGTTGGGGCTGGCCGGTTCTAGTTCAACTCGGCGGCGGTTTAGCAGAAAGAGGGTCATCAATGGCTTAAAAGACTTTTCACAAGGCTTAATCATCCACCCTGATAACAAGTACGTTCGTTCTATATAACATATATATATATATATACATGCCTTCTCTCTCTAGATATATATACGTTTTTGATGATATACTCAGTTTTTTTCTCTCTGGAAATTCTAGCCCACATACCGCTTAGTCGTATCCCATCACTCACATGACAAGTAATACACTTGCTTTGTGATTGATCAATCTCCTTTGATTATACACCAATTACTTTATCTAGATATATAATTACTTTTTTAAAATTATAAATAAAAATACTTGATTTATTTATTATTTTATAATTTTGAAAAATCCTGAATACTCTATATGATGCTTGAAACTATGTAAATTTTATATATAATTTTATATCAATTATTATTTGTAGTTAGAAGTGAGTGAAAGAGAAAAAAAAAATGTGATGTTTGGGGAAAAATTAGTAGAAAAGGTGAAAGCCGGGAAAACATGAGAGGTGATATTGTTTCAGAGGATTTAAAATGCAATATCAGGAAAATAGACCGATCAATGTGGTTTCTCAGGCTTTCGTGTTTCATTAATAATACTCCTATATTATTAGTCGGAGCACATTTGATGAGTGTGTTTAATTTTTAGAAATTAAAATTAAAATATTTTTTTGTATAGTAATTTCATTTTTAATTCTTATAAATGGTTGTTAATTATAAATTTAAAAGAGAAAGAAAAAAGTGAGATAAGAGAGGTAAAAAAAGAATAAGAGGAGAATAATTATGAGAAAGAATTGAAGATGAGTGAAAAAGTAAATAGAGAGGAAAATGAATTTAAGGGTAGTGAAAAAAAAAAGCTTTTAATACTTGTCAACATTTTATTTTAGAGGCTGTTGAAGTGGTCATACCAAAAAGTGTCAAGCTCAGCCCCATGAACTTATCTTCAATTATATATACTAGTCACGGATGCACGCTCCATGTGTGTGGAAAAAAAAAAGAGTTTAAAAAAAATCTCAAGTAAAATCAGTTATAAAATAAAATAAATGTGATACTTAAATAAATTGATGAATAAAATATGCAAGGAGATATGTAAAGATAGAGAAATGAGGGAAAAAGAAGAGGATGTGTGATATACAACAAAATGTAAGAGAAAGATATTACGTGAGAGAATACAAAGAGAAAATAAAAATTTAAAAATATAAGATAAAATCAATGGAAAAAAAAATTATTTGAGATACTTCTCAAAATTTTAGAATGAAACTGGAGTCACCAAAATTTGACAGGCCAAGGTGGTTACTATATGTCACTCGCACTTTATATAAAAGTATATGTATATTATTATGTATAATCTATGTAATGTTGTATTAGAAGTAAGAAGATTAGAGGGTTTGATTGGATGATATATTTATCTCGGAGAAGTTTTTTCATGACAAAAGTGAGAAAAAGAGTTTTTAGGGATTAAAATTATTGTGTTAAAAGTGTTTTTGATGAGTTTTTCTAGAGAAAATCATGTGATGATTATGGTTGACGTGATATGTATTTTATTGTGAGAAATTTGTTTGGATTGCTGTTTAGATATAGTTTTTCATATATATATTTTAGTCAAATTCATCGATTTAGACATAAAAAAAATAGGCAAAATGGATCTTATTTTACACGTTCCGTTATTTTGCATTAGAATATGTGATTAATTTGACTTTCAGGTATGGGTATAAATGAGCTGAACTCGAGCCGCTCCTGGCGATTTTGCCAGGCTCGAGCTCGTCGAGTCGCATTTCAAAAGCTCGAGCTCGTACGCTTTGTTAACAGCTCGAGTCGAGCCCAGGCTCGCGAGTCTGGGATTGAAATTAAGCATTGTACTGCAGCAAATTGCTGCTGTTTACATCCATAAGAAGAAAAAAAATTGAACAAGACACTTACTGGTGAGAAGGTGGCGGTGGTGACTTCGCTGGGTAGTGGTGGCTTCGTGAAGGTGATGCGTAGCTGCCCGTGGGTTGAGCCGCTGAGGCGGCGTGACTTGGAGGTCCGGCTGAGGTGGGGTTGTGGTGGTTTTCCGATTGCGATTTGGCTCAGGCAAGCGAAGATGGGTGGTTGACTGGTGGTGGGTCTTCAAGGTTTTTCAAGTGAAAATGTCTCCCTCCGTTTGCTGTGCAGCTAAACCTAAAAGTGAGGAGGGATTCAAATTTTGTTTTCTCAATTATTAATTTATTTTTTAATATAATTAATAATATAAATATATTATATATTAAAAATCAAAAAGGTCGAGAGCTTCAAAAAAAGAAAAAACTCACATGACTTGACCATATGCTTAGCTCATAATGAGTCGAGGTCATTTTATACTTTGGCCAAAGACTTTTAACCTCACTCATTCATGACTGCAAAGGATATTTAGCTCATTCACTTATATATGAGAGAATAAGTCCCATTTTGCTAATCAGTTAACAATGCTACTTGCCCATTAAGTCGCACTTCGAGGTCGATCTCACCAAAGGGTGATTTGGATCTAACTACTCTAATGATAGAATTGATGTCACAAGTACATCTTCAACTCGATTCCTCAAGTCTAAGGTTCACGTGTACTTATCACAACTTATCAGTTTCATCATTGACTGTCAGTGAGTGAATACCCATGTGATGAAACTGATGCGAGCCGTGTTTGAACATATTAGTCCAACTTATACGTCCATGACATAAGTTCCCACTATCATTCTCATAGTGTTCGACTGACACTTTCTCTGTCGAAACTTATATCATGCAAGTCCTTGTTCTGTATTGATGTCCAGTCAAATACTTTGTTAGACTTGCGAACTCTATTTAGAGAATGAGGATCAAACCCTTTTAGTGCCATTTTTCCTATCCCATAGGAAGTAGAGGGTTTGCCTTCATTCTCAAGGACTTTACGTTGTTTATTAACACTTACAAATGTCTTTAAGAAAACAACAAGATAATGCCTTATATATAATAAAAGGATATTGTTTAGTTCCAAGTCAATGCCCTATAAATCTATCCTCTTTATGGAATTTGAGGGCATACACTCTAAAAAAAGTCTGGTTACCTCAGTCACATTATCTAGCTTTCTTGATGCTTTCGATAATGATGAGACAAGCTGCTCTGATTTAGCAAGTCTAGCGATTAGTTCAGTTTCTCTCTTGACTATTATATCAATATCACCTTTTAATTAAGTAATTTCACTCTCAAGCGATTGATTCTTCTCTTGCCATGAGACAAATTAACGCTGAGTCACTGGCTGACTCATCATCACTACTCTCATCTGATGATTCCAAATCCTCTTCAGGTGCGGAGAATGGTTTAGATTCCGTTAGCAAACCTTGTTACACCTACTTTCAGGGTTGAGAAATAGCCCCAAGAAATCCTTTTAATCAACAGTATGGGTGGGTATCCAATTAAGGCCAGAATCTCTTCAAATCAGAAGAAAAACCATTTGACGTCATTACTTTATTACAATTTAAATTTGTAAAATGATTTCCCTTGCAATTCCTTTTTGATAATTAATCAATATGTATAATAGGGGTGACATAAACTCCACCTATACAGAGTTGTGATTGTTCATAGTTATGTGTAATAATTTGTTTATGTTTAAAGAAACTGTTGTTTTTGGCGCGAATGGCGGTTGGATTGAGGAAAGTGATGTGCGGAATCCTAATATTAATTTGAAATGAAATGTGTTGGAAATCAGATGCAAATAAAGTACGAGTGACGTACTTACGGTAACAAATTCGAATAACACGTGTGCATTTCGAATTTCTCTAATCCGAGTTTGGACGAATGAGAAATTAAATGTTGAAGTTCTGGTTTGAAATCTGTGGGTTTACCGTGAATTTCTTCTGATCCAACCGTGTAAAACAAGGAGGAATTAAAGATACTACCCATTACGATCGATGGCCACGATCGTACGAGCTGTATTTTAACACACATGTGATTGGTCGTTTTTATGACAGTCAAAATCTGTTTGGTCTTTACATGTGAGTCATTAATGATTTTATATGAGTCATTAATGACATCACATGTGAGTCATTGATCACATCACATGTGAGTCATTAAAGTGAGTTTAATGACTCTTATGCCCCTCTTTATTCCTATATAAACCCCCCTTGGGTATTCATTTTTTTAAGAGCGAATAACAATTCCCCTTCATTCATATTCATTCTTTGAGTTTTGTTATTCCGGGAATAATGAAATCAAGAGTTGAATTATGTTATTATTGAGAGTTCGAAACAGGATTTCGTTCGTGGGTCTCGGTTTTGAAGTGGTTTAATCCCGAGAAAAATCGTTGTATCTTGGGACACAAATTGCAGGAACCCGTACCACCAATAGCAGGACTATAACGGGGCAATATTGTGTTAAGGATAGAGAGTTCAACTCTCGCCTCGATTCAGATTTTGCATATCCATTTTATCACAATCAAATTATTCATTTTAACCAACAAAATGAAATGGGTGCAAGTGCAGGTGGTACAAAGCATGGGAGAAGTTGATATTAATATGGGCAATTTACTCATCATTCTTCACTCCAATGGAGTTTGGATTCTTCAGAGGACTTCCTAAAAACCTACTCTTTCTAGACATTGCTGGTCAGATTGCTTTTCTTCTTGACATTATATTCCAATTCTTTCTGGCTTACAGAGACACCCATTCCTACAAAATGGTCTACAACCATACCCCCATTGCCCTACGGTCAGTATTTTCACTTCCCTATATATATATATATATATATATATATGTATACATTATGCTCTACTTTTTTTAAACAAAAATTATATGTACATTGTGTGTGCTCTACTTTTCTTTTTTAAAAAATTATTTTTATATATATGTTCATCTTTTCTTTGTTTTTCATTTGCAGGTACCTTAAATCTCATTTTATCACTGACCTTCTAGGTTGTTTGCCTTGGGATATTATCTATAAGGTTTGGCTCTCTCATCAATTAAATATCATTTTCTATTTTTAATTCATCAGAGGTAGTTTTGATATTTTAAGTTTTATGGAGATGAAGTTATACATTTACTGAGTGGGATCACTAGTATTTAGAATATTGATTGAGATTTTCAGCATGGACACAGAAAATTAAGTAATAAGAGTTTAAACACATGAAATTGAGAAGACGATCTATATTGATTAGTTCTTTGAAATATATTTACTGCACATAGATATAATCTCTGCGTTCAAGTAACTTTTTGCTCTTATGCTGTGTTTGGTTTCAGATTTTGTTGAGAAAAATAAAACAAAATCTAATACAAAATGCAAAGCGAGGGACCTTACATTTTATATTCTATTCCACGTATACACGTTATGCGTATTAAATGTTTCTTTTAAGTGATGTGAATTTTATATAAACGTCCTGTATATATAAAATGAAATATAAGAGAAACATAATTTTGGAACAAATGATACGACATGGCCTTAGATTATGCTTATTTTAGTCCCTTAAACATGTCATTCATGCATACACTCATCTGTTTATTTTGTCAACTAGGCTGTTGGAGGAAGAGAAGAGGTAAGATATCTTCTATGGATCAGATTGACTCGAGTCCGAAAAGTTACCGCTTTTTTCCAGGGAATGGAAAAAGACATTAGAATCAATTATCTCTTTACGAGGATTGTAAAACTTATTGCCGTGGAACTCTATTGCACGCATACGGCAGCTTGTATCTTCTACTTTTTAGCTACTACTCTTCCCGAAGAGAAGGAAGGGTACACTTGGATCGGGAGTTTGAAACTCGGAGATTATAGTTATTCACACTTCAGAGAGATTGATATATGGCAACGATACACGACATCGTTGTATTTTGCCATTGTCACCATGGCTACTGTTGGTGAGTCCTAATTTATTTATGGGGAAACTTACACATAGATCTCCTCACTTATTGTATAATTACCAAATCCCCTCTCACTTATTGGAAATTACATAAAATCCTTCTCATGTTAAGGTATTTCTTACAATTAAGCACCTCTGTTTTTAATTTTTTTTTAACAATTTTATCCCTACAAACCTTACAAATAGACCCCTTGAGGGGTTGTGTTGGTAATTTCCAATGAGAGGGTCTATGTGTAATTTTCCCTTATTTATAGTGTTGCATTTGTTTGCGGGATAGTTACATTGTTTACCAATTCTTGTCCCTTTTTTAACAATATAATGGGGACCAAACTTGTAGACATGGAAGTAATTTTGCAAGTTTTGGTAGATAAACATTTGGCCTGCTCTAAGATTAAATTCTTTTATGATCCTGATCATAATACTCTTGTACAGGTTATGGAGATATACATGCTGTAAATTTGAGGGAAATGATATTCATAATGATTTACGTCTCCTTCGACATGATTCTTGGTGCATATTTGATCGGTAACATGACAGCGTTGATTGTAAAAGGATCAAAAACAGAAAGATATAGGGACAAAATGACGGATCTTATTAAGTATATGAATAGGAACAAATTGGGAAGAGGTCTTCGTAATCAAATAAAAGGTCACTTGCGTTTGCAATACGAAAGTAGCTATACCGATGCTGCTGTTCTTCAAGACATACCAATATCAATTCGTGCCAAGGTAATTAACTAGCTGAAAAAACTATGTATAGCAAATAATGTTGATATTTAATTACTTTATCGGAATTTAGAAAATTAGAAGATGATAAAGGAAATATTTCAATGATATTGCAGATATCTCAGACTCTTTATAAGAAATATGTTGAGAATGTTCCTCTTTTCAAAGGTTGTTCCTTAGAGTTCATCAATCAAATTGTAAGTAATTATTTGTCTCTTGATCATTGAGTATTTTCATTGGTTTTTTGATGGCCGATCTACGAGTATATGTTTTTTGACGCCTACATATATGTTTATATTTGATTGTTTTTTTGTACCAAAATCTCAAAATGGATAATAGCGGATATCATTTTCATTGTGAATAGCTATTGTTTTACATAATTGATCGATAATTCCTAAATATCGTTTCTTTGCAGGTAACTCGAGTCCATGAAGAATTTTTTCTCCCAGGAGAAGTAATACTGGAACAGGGAAATGTAGTTGACCAACTATATTTTGTGTGTCACGGTGTTCTGGTAAAACATGCCTTCTATACCTGAATTTTACTGTAATGCAAAAATAATATCCCAAATTATTAAAACAATATTTATACCTGAATTTTATTTTTGGCAGTTCTCACACATTTATTTTTCATAAAAAAACATCTATACATCATATGTTCTTGTTTCATTGGATTCAAAAAAACTTTTATGTACTGTTAGGTAGCTTTGTTATTCATGATTACTACTAATCTCCGTTTAAGATTTGGTTTATTTTCCTTTTCGGATGTGAAATTAATCAATGACTGCTACATATTTCGCAGGAGGAGGTTGGAATAGGAGCCGATGGATCAGAAGACACAGTTTCACTTCTGGAGCCTAACAGCTTATTTGGAGAGATTTCAATTCTTTGCAACATTCCTCAGCCATATACTGTTCGTGTTTGTGAACTATGTCGGCTCTTGAGGATTGATAAACAATCTTTTTCCAATATTCTAGAGATATATTTTCACGATGGTCGCAAAGTCTTGACTAACTTATTAGAGGTAATTTAGTGTAATAAATTATCTCCTTAATTTTTTCTTCAAATCTCTTCTAAATTAATTGGAAGTTGTTTAATTTTTGGTGACAGGGGAAAGAATCTAATCTTCGCGTGAAGCAATTGGAGTCGGATATTACATTCCATATCGGGAAACAAGAAGCCGAGCTTGCTTTGAGAGTGAATAGTGCAGCTTATTATGGAGACTTGTATCAACTGAAAAACCTAATTCGAGCTGGAGCCGATCCTAATAAGAAAGATTATGATGGAAGATCCGCCTTGGTATGGATTGAACGCATTCAAATCTATCTCCAATCATTTCAGTATGTTATAGAAACTTAACATGCTTAATTTAGAGAAAGTTAACCGGTAGGGGGTTAGATGTAATTTTTCAAAATGTGAGGGTATATCTGTAATTATGCTTTTTGTCAAGATATGTAGATATAATCTACCCCATACATATATATTGATCTTTTGTTCTTTTTTCCCACAGCATCTTGCTGCATCAAGAGGATATGAAGACATTACACTTTTCCTTATACAAGAAGGTGTGGGCATCAATGCTGAAGGTAAACTCCACAAATAATTTCTTGACATTTGAAATTTTGGGGATAATTTATTACATGCACACCCCTCAACTACGACTAAATTATAGAAACTATCCCTACGTTTGAGTAAACGAGCTTATGGCAACGCTTTTGTGGGCAGATAATTTCGGAAACTCACCCTTATTCGAAGCCATCAAGAGTGGACATGATAGAGTTGCTTCATTACTTTCGAAAGAAGGGGCCTCGTTGAAGATCGACAATGCTGGTAGCTTCTTGTGCACGATGGTTGCAAGAGGCGACTCAGATTTGCTCCGAAGGGTTTTATCAAACGGCATTGATCCAAACTCCAAAGACTATGATCATCGGACCGCACTTCATATCGCTGCCTCTCAGGGATTGTATATGATGGCGAAGTTGCTTCTAGAAGCCGGAGCTAGTGTTTTCTCAAAGGATAGGTACAAGTTCTTTTCAATGCTGAAAATTGGTAATTACGGTTATACGATTGTTTTGTTTGAAGTTACACTGCACGTAACGCATTATTTTTCTACATTAATTTTTTTTCCAGATGGGGAAACACTCCGGTGGATGAAGGGAGAATGTGTGGAAACAAAAATATGATTAGACTTTTGGAAGAGGCGAAATCGACTCAATTATCCGAATTTCCTGATTGCTCTTCAGATGTTGCAGGTACTTCTTGTGTTGGGAATGCAACTGGCGTTAATGTTAATAACTGAGGAGATAAATAAGAACAAGTATAACTATAGTCTAATCTGGCACAAGATATTAACGTGATTTGCCAAATTGCCTACCTCTACGAGGCAACACTAAATGTTTTTTTTTTTTTGATAGAAGCGATTACATCATATTGTATCAAATACAAGAGAATCTATTACAAGTAAGCATCACTAGCAAATACAATCATAGGCAATAAACTATTACAAACTAAACTACCATCTAAGTAGAGAGAACACTCATATACATCAGTGGGAGTCGAACCCACAATCTCTTGGTTATGGGGCCTCAACCTTAACCAACTAGGCTAGGCACCATTGGCGCCAACACTAAATGTCACATCTTTATTTTTGATCTTCAGGGAGTTATACGTATTACAGTGTACAAGCCCCATCCTAATCCCAAGTAACATAGGAAAACAATCATTATCCTAGTTAGAATCTCCTAAACATAGCTAAAGCCTTCGCAGGAAACAAATTGTTCACTCCCACATTCTGCTTTTGACACCAATACGGTGTGAATGCCGCAGCTTTCTTCTGGAATTCCTGCAATCGTCTAGGTGATCTTGGCTGATGCCATGACATTTATGCTTGATTGCCGATTTTGCAGCGATCCCTGCTGCTTTGTTTCTATTATGGCTTCTCTTTGACTCTCATGACTTTTCCATTTCTACATCTTTTGTATCAAATTCCACAAACTCATCATCTTAAATGCTCAGGATTTGGATATTAAGACAATCCAGTCTATGTTTTACCCTTTATGAACAAAGAAACATGCATGGAAAATTTCGTCATTTTCGGGTTGCAAACTTTGTTGACACCCATGGTTCGCAGTCGCGGTCGCGGTGGCTTTCGCGGAAGTCACCGTTCCAGTTCCATTGCACCGTCGCGGAACGGTCGCGGTCGTTCCGCAATTTTTTGGCTAAAATTAAATTAAAAAATTAAAAAAAGTTTTTACAACTATTACACTATTTGAATTAGTCAATATCACCATAAGAGTTTATTATGCTAACATTCTTAAATCTTAATAGTATGGTATGTTACTTTTGAAACTTGAACTTAAGTATATATTAAAACAAGAAGACAAAAGTTAGTAAAAAATGCAACATATAAAGTATTATTATTGAAATCACAAAAGTGATTCTATTCAAAATTCAAGGATGAAACGAAGTAAAAATTAACATATAAGTTATTCAAAATTTCTGTATTTTCCACTACATTTTAAACAAGTCATTCAAATTTCTGCAACTTGTTGAAGATGGCTCATTTTTGATTTGGTTAAAGAATTGGTTGTTATCCCACATAGGAAAACATTGAAAGTGGTGAGTTCAATTCTTGTATAAAGGTGGGTTACCTCTTCACCTTTTAGATATCCCAAATTGCCTAAGTCTTTTAGCAATTTCTTCTTTCTTCCTCTATAGTTTGTAATAGTTTCACTTTAGTCCTTTAGTGAAATATTTTGGTGGGGTCTGAGGACGTAGGCTAAATTAGCCGAACCTCGTTAAATTTGGTGTTCTTTATTTTGTGCTATTCTTCAAGTAGCCATTGTTAGTTATAGTTGTAGTGTTATATTGTGCTATTAAATTCGTCTAGTTAATTCTGTCGAGGAGATTGAGTTTTAAGCGCGACCGTTGTGACGCCTCCAATCTTTCCTGGGAATTAAATCTAGTGTGATTTTCTAGTACAATATTTCTCTCGCTATTTCTATATTTGGTGGAATATGACTCTGAGTTCCACAATAAGTGGTATCAGAGCTCGGGTATTCTGAGTATGCTTTGTGGTCGCAGTTTAATCTGATCTTCCACATCAGAAAAGTTTTCCCGGGCTATTTGGCTTTCGCATTTGGAGGGCTATTGAAGAATAATTTGTAACCAAAAATGGAAGTTACCTCAAAAGCATCGTTGTCGTCCATTTGGGCGAAAACCACTGTGGCGAATACACGATTGGCAGTGGAGTCTTTTGATGGCATAGACCATTTTGGTATGTGGCAAAGCGAAGTTGTAGACGCACTCTTTCAACAAGGTCTATACTTAGCTATTGAAGAAAAGAAACCAAATGATATAGAGGAAAAAGAACGGAAATTTGGATGAGAAGGATTTGGCTCTGATGTTGCTGGGATCCCTTCCTGAGGAGTTTGAGTTTCTTGAAACCACTCTACTTCACGGGAAGGCTGCTGCTGTATCTCTTAGCGAAGTTTGTGCTGCCCTATACAGTTATGAACTGAGAAGGACAAGCAAGTTTGTTCAGGCGGAGATGCAGAAGTTTTGTTCATCAGAGGTCGTTCACAAAACAAAAGGAGTGAAATACTCCAAATTGGAGTTTTGTGAACTTTGTGTTCGTGGGAAACAAACAAGGGTTAAATTTGGAACAACAATCCATAATACTGATGGTATCTTGGATTATGTTCATTCGGATGTGTGGGTCCCTCAAAAAATGAGTTCTTTGGGAGGGAAGCACTAGTTTGTAACCTTTGTTGATGATTTTTCCCGGAAAGTTTGGGTGTATACGATGAAGACAAAGGATGAAGTGTTTGAGGTATTCCTCAATTGGAAAATGATGGTGGAAACTCAGACTGATAAAGGTCAAACGTCTCCGTACAAACAATGGTGGAGAATTTAGGAGTGGTCCATTTCAGAAATTTTGTGAGGATGAAGGCATTGTCAGACACTTCACTGTCAGACATACACCACAACAGAACGGAGTGGCAGAACGCATGAATCGGACTTTGCTGGAAAACGTTCGGTGTTTGTTATCCAATGCTGGGCTGGGTAAAGAATTTTGGGCTGAGGCTGTGACATATGCGTGTCATCTCGTTAATCGTCTACCATCTACTGCTATTGATGGAAAAACACCATTTGAAAAATGGTTTGGAAAGCCTGCTAATGATTATGATTCCTTACATGTGTTTGGTTTCGCTGCATATTATCATGTTAAGGAATCAAAGTTGGATCCTAGAGCAAAGAAAGCTGTGTTCATGGGGATCACCTCTGGTATAAAAGGCTATTGCCTTTGGTGTCCAGAAACAAAGAAAATAATCTTTAGCAGGGATGTCACCTTTGATGAATCTACCGTGTTGAAAAAGGTGAATGCAGAATAGCAGGATGGTACTCCCAAACAGGTGGAGTTTGAAAAGTTTGTTGTCCCAGCAGATCAAGAAACTCTTGATCATTCTCCTACGGTAGAAGGAGATTTTGAAGAAGAGGAAGTTCAACCCCAAGAACTTCCACAACAACTTGAATCAATTGCTACTAGCAAGCCAAAGAGGACAATCAGAAAGCCTGCTCGCTTTGATGATATGGTGGCTTGTGCATCTGCAATTGCCGCTGATGATGTTCCTACCACTTATATTGAAGCAGTCAAAGGACCAGAGAAAGATAAGTGGAGGATTGCCATGAGTGAAGAAATGCAGTCCCTTCATAAGAATCAAACATGGGAACTGGCCAGTCTCCCGAAGGGAAAGAAGGCAATTGGATGCAAATGGGTATTTGCAAAGAAAGATGGATTTCCTAGCCAAGGTGATGTTCGCTACAAAGCCAGATTGGTGGCCAAAGGTTACGCTCAGAAGGAGGGCATTAATTATAATGAGGTGTTTTCTCCAGTTGTAAAACACTCCTCCGTTAGAATTTTGTTGGCTTTGGTAGCACAGTTGGATTTTGAACTAATTCAGTTGAATGTAAAAACTGCATTTTTACATGGAGACTTGGAAGAGGAAATCTATATGACTCAGCCAGAGGGATTCAAAGTTGCTGAAAATGAAAATTTGGTTTGTAAACTTCAAAAATCGTTGTACGGATTGAAGCAATCTCCGAGGCAGTGGTACAAGCGATTTGACAAGTTTATGATGGGAATTGGGTACACAAGAAGCGCATACGATCATTGTGTGTATTTGCATAAGCTACAAGATGGATCCTTTATATATCTTCTTCTGTATGTTGATGATATGTTGATTGCCTCCCCGAGTCTAATAGAAATCGAGAAGTTGAAGGCTCATTTGAAAAGGGAGTTTGAGATAAAGGATCTAGGTGAGGCGAAGAAAATTCTCGGCATGGAGATTTTCAGAGATTGAAAATTGGGGAGGCTTTGTTTGACTCAGAAACAATATCTGAGTAGGATGTTGAGGCGTTTTGGCATTGATGAAAAGTTAAAACCAGTTAGTACTCCGCTTGCTCCTCATTTTAAGCTTAGCGCCGCTTTGTCACCGAAATCTGATGCAGAACGGGAATACATGTCAAAAGTACCGTATGCAAATGCTGTTGGTAGCTTGATGTATGCTATGGTGTGTACGAGGCCTGATATTTCCCAAGCAGTGGGGGTTGTGAGCAGGTATATGCATGATCCTGGAAAGGAACATTGGAAAATTTGAAGATTGATTTTGGTGACCCCGTTTGACGAGGAGATTGAAGATTTTGAAATTCGCCAAGGTGGAGATTTGTTGAAGATGACTCATTTTTGATTTGGTTAAAGAATTGATTGTTATCCCACATAGGAAAACATTGAAAGTGGTGAGTTCAATTCTTGTATAAAGGTGGGCTACCTCTTCACCATTTAGATATCCCAAATTGCCTAAGTCTTTTAGCAATTTCTTCTTTCTTCCTCTATAGTTTGTAATAATTTCACTTTAGTCCTTTAGTGAAATATTTTGGTGGGGTCTGAGGACGTAGGCTAAATTAGCCGAACCTCGTTAAATTTGGTGTTCTTTATTTTGTGCTATTCTTCAAGTAGCCATTGTTAGTTATAGTTGTAGTGTTATATTGTGCTATTAAATTCGTCTAGTTAATTCTGTCGAGGAGATTGGGTTTTAAGCGCGACCGTTGTGACGCCTCCAATCTTTCTTGAGAATTAAATCTAGTGTGATTTTCTAGTACAATATTTCTCTCGCTATTTCTATATTTGGTAGAATATAACTCTGAGTTCCACAACACAACTTCCATGCCATTTTCCCGTAATGATAATCTAGAAATTTAGCATTCATTATAATCATAATTTATATTCACCTATTATAATATTTCTTACAAATATGTAAAAAAAAATTCAACAATTTTTTTTAAACAAAAATTTAAGGAAGAAAATTTCTCTCTCTACTGCAAAGACCCATCTTTCTCTCTCTCTGTGCACAGACCCATCTTTCTCACAGACCCATCTTTCTCTCTCTCTCTCTGTGCACGCCGCTGCCGGAATTTCAGTCATTTAATCCGGCGAGAATTTCAGTCATCCCATCCCAGCAGCCGATCCATCCGGTATTTCGCCTGTCCCGGTCCGTTCAGCCGTTCCGTCCGGTATTTCGCATGAAGCGCCGCGATAGCGCCGCTACACAGCCACCGCACACCCACCCCCGCTTTATCCTGGAACGATGGAACGGCGATGGCCGTTCCCGTTCCGGCGCGGGCGCGACGGCCGGGATCCCGGCGCGACTGCAAACTATGTTGACACCTCTACCTATTCTCATCCTCTGATACTGTAAATCTTTTTGTAACAGATAGAATACACCCGAAGAAGTGCACTGTGTTCCCATTTCACCCATGGCATCCGAAGGAGGATAGACGACTCGGCCTTGTAATGTGGGTTCCTCACAGCATTGAAGAGCTAATCAAAGAAGCATCAAAGCGGATGGAAATATTGGCAGATGGATTGTGTATATTATCAGAAGATGGAGGTAAAGTTCTTGAGGTGGATATGATTATTGATGGCCAAAAGTTGTACATGATTAAAGAAACAGATTGAAATTTCAAATAGCTGTACATTTGTTATTATAATTTGATTCTCAAGCTCTGGTTTTCAATAATGCTTTCTAGGGAGCTTTGTACTTCTATTTTTATTGAATTTCTGGAACAGGAAATACTATCATTAATAATTATGATAATTAAATTTTCGACCTGTAAATACTGTCATTTCTTCTTGTAATTTGATTCTCAAGTTCAGGTTTGTAATTTAAATCAATGGAGTGGTATGAACAAACGCGATTAAATAATCACAATCATACGATCGATGGCCACAATTGTATGAGAAATGGTTCATTAGTCTGGGGAATAACATATTCAAATCGAAAACTTGATGGACTAATTTAAAATGAATTAATTGATCAAGATTCAAAGTTTAATTTGGGGTTGATTTGCGATTTCTGAGAAAGTTATGGGATGAATTGCACAACCGATGCTGCACCCAGCCGCAATTGATCAGCGCCCCGTCAATAGTGATATGATTGCCTGGTCAACGGGTGCGCCATTATAGATCATTCTCATCTGGGGGCTTTTTGCCAAACAAGGTAACTCATGGGGCGTTTCAGGGGCTTTTCGCCCAAAAGACACAACATCTGGGCCCTTCTGCAAATTTTGAAAATTATATCTTCGGGCCTGGAATCCTTCATCCTTCAAGTAATGTAGGACCAATAACCTTTTTCCCCTTAGTTTCCATTTTGAGAAACAATTAAAAAGCTCTGTTCATTCTATACCAATAAAGAAAACAAAGTAAAGATAAAAAAGCATATTTGTTAAAGCTAAGATTTTAACATGTCAATCAATTTCATGAAAAGCAAAATTATAGCACCACAAAAAATGAGTACTTTATGTATATGTTTCAGGAATTGGCTTCATAAAAACTAGCGAAAGACAAGACGGAGTTGATAATTACATAGTATTTCAGAGGACAAGTAAACGTAATTAACCCTAAAATAAATTATACCAAAGAGTGTGTGTCTTCACCATTGTTCTCCCTGCTAATTGGACACTATGTACATGATCCTGAAACAAAATCTAAGCTTGCAATAAATGTCGTTTCTCTTAAACTCAAACTCATATCCATGGGCATACCAGCCGGCCACACGAAAGCCGGCTTGAAAGGTGGAACGACTGGCACTGCAATTGTCTCTGATATCATTTGAAGTATATCCTGTGCGTTAGGCCTCTCATTAGGACTAGGATGTGAACATGCCAACCCTAGCAATAGCAACCTCTTAGCTTCCTCAACAACATAATCATCACCCAACCTTTGATCCACAGCTTCAAGTAATCTCCCATCCCTATGCAGATACCAAACCCAATCCACTAAGAATTCAAATCCACCAATCTTGGCTCCGGGCCTTTGACCACAGACGGTCTCTAACAATACGGCCCCGAATGCATACACATCCGACTGTTGTGTGGCTTTTCCTGTTAGAAAACATTCCGGAGCAATGTACCCCATTGTGCCTAAAACACCCTCGGCCTCTGCATATGAGGTCTTTTCATTGTCCAACGCTCTCGCTAGGCCGAAATCACCAAGACGTGAATTGAAGTTGGAATCAAGCATAATGTTGCTGGCTTTAAGATCTCGGTGCACCACCCTTTGGTCGTACTCGTTGTGAAGATAATGCAGAGCTGAAGCAACCCCTGATATGATTTTGTGACGAAGATTCCATTCGAGGGGATCTTTATTCGGCCCGACGAAAAGGTGCTTGTCTAGGCTGCCATTAGGCATGTACTCATACACCAGCAGTAGCTTCCTATTCTTGTGGCACCACCCTAATATTAGATTATTTTTTTTAAAGTCAGCAAAAGTAGTCATCTTCATGTATACCTAGAATTGAGTTGATAAATTTGGGTAATCAATTTGAGGGCCATAGACAAAATGGATGCTTCAACTTTTCAAAAGTATGCCCGAATAGTCATTTACATGAATACTTGGAGTTGAACTAGCCTTAATTTATTTTATTAAAGAATAATTACAAAAAACTCCCTAATTTATGGGTTTTATGTGGACCTCGGCCCCATCTTTGGCGAATTACATCCACCTCTCTAAAAAAAGAATGTCTAATGTAAACTAACGAAAAATGCTTAAATGTTTGTTTTGCCCTTGAGTAAAACAGTCAAATAAAAAAGGAAAAAATTGAAATTTTACGAAAGACATTTATACCACTTTGGAAATAAAAATCTGGAATTTGTTCTATAAATTATATTTTTCTTTTACTTTTTTCTTATTTATAGTATATATTATGTATATTATATACTATAGAATATATATATATATATATATATATATCATAAAAAATAAAAATTCAAAATTGCAGGGGCTTCAAAGTGGGGTGATGGTGGTGAGCTTGGGTGCAGGTAAAGAGGAGGTTGGCACGGGGAATGGGGGTCGGGTTGGGTTGCGCTGGCTTGGGTAGAGGTAGGCAGGGGTGGAGAGTTCGCCGGGGCAGGGTGTGTCGGGATTTGAGGGGTTAGAGGGGCTAAATGTGATGACGACGGGAGAGGGGTGGTTGGTCTTCGACAGATTTGAGTTTTGGGAAGGAGATTTGAATGGGGGTTGAGGGAGGAGATTGTTTACACTATAAAATAATTTGGGCTTTCGAATTACAGAGCCCAAATGGCCCAAATTGTAAAAATTCGAGAAGAAGAAAATTGGGTCCACGGGTAGGTAAAATAAGATCCAATAAATTCAGAAAATGGTAGCTCGAATCAAGAGCTCGAGCGCTCCAGCTCGAGCATTTCAGCTCGAATAGATTGCTTTGAGTTAGAGCTTTTCCCAGGTTGTGCCTTGCGAAATTTGCACAGTCCACATGGCATCTAATAATGTTTTGTGGCGTTAGTTGAGGCTTCTTGTTCTTTGTTTTTCACTAGCTTCCTCAAGTTGTCACATCACTTTATTAGACTAGACTTTAAAGTAAAGCTAGATTGTAGAGTAAAGTTCTTTAAGAAATTATATATACATATATATATATATATATATATCATTAGTCAATTGTTTAAGTCTTTATGACCATTTTTAAATAATCTGCAAAGACGCGAAAATTCGAAAAGATTTGAAAGAGTAGTTGAGGACAGTTGAAGACGGTTCCCGAAAAAAAGGAACGTGGGTTGAAGACGGTTCCCAAAGACAAGATATATAGGAGCCGCGGAGAAAGAAAAAAAGAAATCATCACAAGATCACCAGACTTCTGCATTTTCGTTTTCTTAGAATTAACTCTAGTCTTAGGAGTAGTTTTAGCGTAATGTAGGAGTAGATCGTAGCATAATTTAGGAGTAGCTGTAATGTAATTTAGTGTAGACTCGATGACATTTGCCTTCAAGACATGTATTAGCATTCGATTGCTTGTAATTTTGAAGACTTTCATGGAGGTATAAATTACTTTATATTTAGATTTAAGTATCGATAGGTAATTTGTATCTTGATTTGAGTTTTTCATTCGTCATTCTCATACTCAAAATGAAGAACTAAAATGTCAATTAAAGACATGAACCACCGTTTAGCGAATCGAACGTAGGGGTTGAAAAATAATACATTCGATCGAGAGATTCTCATGGAGGTATAAATTATCTCGTATCCAGATTTAAGTATCGATAGGTAATTTGTATCTTGACTTGAATTTTTCCTTCACTATGTTATTATTTCATTCAAAAACGATAATTATTTTCATCAATTGCGGTCCACTCGAAGAAGATGAAGAGAAGTTCGAATACATTTAATCGACGTGAACGTTGAAGACTTTCACGGATCATCACTTTTGAACTCGAAAACATTAAATTAATTTAAGAGTTAAACCACCACTAGCTCATATAGGCAGGGGTTGAAAGATAATTCTAAGTTGTGAATTATCGCGGGGCTTGGATCGAACGTTCGAAATCCTTCCCTAGGCTAGTTTGTTCGAAAACACGAAACAGAGATGTTGCAGAAGAGGCGTGAAGAAGATGATTGAACAAGATTATATATATATAGAAAAAAAAGATTGAACAGTACAATTTTCTATTTTTTTAAATTTATTATATAAATGTATTATAGTATGAATATACATGTCATTTATATTATATATATATATATAAATGTGTTAGAAATATATATTATTTTTATTTTATATTTCTTATTATCGTATTTAATTTGAGTTTAATTATCATATCTAATCAAATTGATAAATTATTGTATTTAACCTAGTATAATTAAAATTGAAGCCTTGATATGATTAATAGAGTTTAATTGGATGATGAATATTATAATTTTTTTTTACTTTTTTTCTTATTTATTATATATATTATGTAATCATATATTGTATTTATTATATATATTTTAACTTTTTTTATTTTATATATATATATATATATTATGTATATTATATATTATATCTATATGATTTTTGTTAAAATCTATATGCATATATATTATGAAAATAAATTATTTTTCTTACTTATTATACAATTTTGCATATTATATACTATATTTATATGATTTTTGTTAAATATATATGCATATATATATATATATATCAGAAATATATTTTATTTTGTATTTTTGTGTTATTAAAATTTTTAAATATTTTATTAAACCAATTACAACTGTTTCCTTGAATTTCTAAAGAGATTGCATGCAACCCTTCACATGAAAATAGTAGACTCATCTGAAAGAATAGTCAACATTCACACCACCTCAACCCTAGGGCAAAATTTGATTTATGAAAAAATTAACTAATGACGTCATCATCTTCCATACGAAAAGTTAACGGAAGGAGCTAATTTGTTAGTTGATCAATAAAGACTTGGGTGGGGTTTGGGTGGTGTGGGGGGAGGGGAGGGGTTGGCTATATCCCTAAGTTACGGAGTTTTTGTAATCATCCCTTTATTTAATTAGGATTGAAAAACAAACTAGGTTTTTGATACTAATTGAAGAGTAACTCATTAATCCTATCTAAAACTTGCTGACGCTAGATTGATTTGGCATATATAAGAAACTGATTCAAACTTTTTATGTCAGATAAAATTTGAAACTCAAGTTGATCAAGTTCGACTTATGTTCTACTTGATCAAATATCATTGGATCTCAACTTGTTTAACAATCAAATCATATTCAACAAAATATTTCAATGTTGATTAAAAAAAAAAAAAAACTCAAAACCATTTTTGATACAGCTCACTCTATTTACACCCCTACTTTAATCTATGCTAAAAGTTAAACAAGTTGAAGCGAAAAATTCAAAACTTTGTTTGGCATAGCTCGATCTATCTACACTCCTACTTTAGTCCATGTAAATAACAAGTTGAAGTAAAAAAATTTAAAACTTTGTTTGGCATAGCTCGATCAATTACACACCTACTTTATTCTATGCTAAAAAGCAAGCTGAAGTAAATTTTGATAGAGGGTACGTCACATGTGAGTTGTGTTATAAAATCTTGGAACAAAAATTTACTTACCGAGTAATTTAACAAGATGCTTATGCCGGAGACGATTAATGATGGTTAGCTCCGCCAAGAAATCGTCCTGACCTTTAATACTTTCCCTGGAAAAACATTTCACAGCAATCTCTATATTATTCTCCTTAACCAACACCCCTTTGTAAACCACTCCATATCCTCCTTGACCAAGCTTTTTCTTCTCATCAAAATTTCCTGTTGACCTTTTCAGCTCCCGAAATTTGAACTCCCGAGGCATTCCAGGCAGACATTTTAGTGCCCCAACTAAGTTACTATTCGAAAACCCTACTCTCCGCCGGTGGAAATAGTATCCCAACAAGGCGGCAACCACTGCCACCACCACCACCGCTGCCACCCCAACTCCGATCAATATCTTCATAGACTGACCATGTTTTTTTCTAGAATTATCAGGGAAATGATGGACAGTTAAATTCCACCTCAATACACAATTCAATTGGTAATCATTCCCTGTGGAGGCTGAAAACCCAAAATATGAATACTGGTTCACGTGATCTCTCAGATTTAAATTCGCCGATAATATTGGAATCTCAGGCTTTCGTGGAGTCGGGCCTTTATAAGTGGCCTGTTCCGTGATGTAGACATCCATTACCATTTTCATGCCATCGTAATCCACCCAAACGTTATAAAACTTTGCTCCGATGGGAGCAATAGTTATATTATGGGGAGTTAAATATTCAGTCTTTATAGATTTAACACTGTTTACATTTATACCCACGTGATTATCATCTGGATCGAAATACTGTTTATAAGTGTCGAGCTCCACCGCGACCACCTTGTTGGCGGTGCTGTTGTCTGTCATGGAATTCGTCAACCCTAGAAACTGCCCGAAGCTGTTGGGGGGCAGGAGGAGGTCAGGGGCAATAACAAAGGCCAACCCTTCGCCGGTGGTGTCATTTCTTATCCGGAAAACGTTGATCAGAAAAGATGCATTGAAAGATGCGACGTGGGGTGGGCCCGCTTTTTCGTCGTCTTCCCAGAGCTTGAAAGGCTGATTGAGGAGGATTCTTGCTGAATTGAAAGTCATATACATATCGGAATCCGGAGAAGATGAATCTGGGGTCAACTGAAGGGCGCCATTGCTGATAGTTGCAGGCTGTATAACTTCAAAGATGTCATAGTATGTTGAATCGAACGGTCCGTATTGTTTATTGAATGTTTTGAGCTCTGTAGTTTGGATAGTGGGTAGGAAAACTTGAAGAATAACTATGGCGATGACCTTGAAATTTGCTAGGATCAGTTTGTTCGCCATTGAATCGGAATCAAATGGGAGAATCAAATGGGTTATAATAATTTCACACTCTTCTGTAAATTACTTGGAATTTGCACTATCGTGTCCCTTATTATGATTGATTATTACTTGTTAGTTGTAATTCTATTATTGGTTTCAAAGCGTGCTTTCCGTGGACTTGACTTATGCTAATTTGTTTATTCCTAGAATTTTCCATTAAGTAATTTAGTTTCACGTCACCGAAATTCCGGATAAGAAAAAAGAGATGGAATTGTATTTTTAAAGAACTTCATCAAATTGTACTTTTCCTTTCCAGGACACGCTTTCTCATTGATACGAGCATTAGTATGATCAAGTAGATTATCTTCCACTTAGGCACTACACGATAATTAATCACCCATTTAACAATCCATGATCTCCCATATTCTATTTTACTTTTATTTATTTAATTATTAGTTAGTAGTATAAATAGGATTAAGACTCTTGTATTTGATATGAAGAATGAATTAATGGAAAAGTTGTTTTAAGCAAAATTCTTCTTCTTTCCTGTTGGAGAATTCTTTCTCTTTTCTTTTCACAAATCTGGAGAAAACCCATCTCGAAGTGGGCCACATATCATCTATACTAATCATTGGTGCTTTCATTGAAAGTTCATTGGAGTCTCATTTTTCTTCTTCTTCACCAACCATGAACACCATTGACTACAACTCCACCATCCAGTTGATTCAATCATCTGTCAAAGATATACTCGTCAAACTAGAAAATTTTTTGGACACCCACCAAAAATTCGACAGAGTCCTCCAACAAACTGTCACCACAAATCATCAATTTGCCGTCAACCATCATGAGGCACTCCGACCAACTATGAATGACCTCCCCATATCCGTCGCTCGCATGAACAAGTTGCAAAAGCAACCCGGTCACCTACCCAAGCCCATGGGTGCTGCCCCTCACTCCAACCTGGATGTTGCATTCTACATATGTAAGATGCCTAGAATTATAAGAAAAATTCAATGTGGTGGGAATGACATCAAGACTAATGTGGTCAACACGGTTGATATTGCAAAGGCTTTGAGGAAGTCTGCTTCTTACACTACAAAATATTTTGACTGTAAACCGAGCGCACAATTGAAGTTTGATGAGAAGATTGAAACTGCACACCTTGCTGAGTTTCTTGAGAACTTTAAAATGTGGAATAACACCAACGAGCCGCCTCACAAACCAGACCCCCTGATCCTCCAGATGTTGACGAGGAGCTGCCCTTCAGCCTGACTTTAACCTTAACCTTGAGGACAAGGTTATTCTGAAGGGGCGAGGAATGATACGAGCATTAGTATGATCAAGTAGATTATCTTCCACTTAGACACTACATGATAATTAACCACCCACTTAACAACCCATGATCTCCCATGTTCTATTTTACTTTTATTTGTTTAATTATTAGTTGTTAGTATAAATAGAATTAGGACTCTTGTATTTGATATGAAGAATGAATTAATGGAAAAGTTGCTTTAAGCAAAACTCTTCTTCTTTTCTGCTGGAGAATTCTTTCTCTTTTCTTTTCACAAATCTGGAGAAAACCTATCTCGAAGTGGGCCACATATCATCTATACGTATCACAGACACTCCATCAATTTTTCAACAAAAAAGAAAGAAAGAAAGAAAGAAAACTCATTATTTGAAGTTGATAGACTCATGAACTTACACTACAAGAATACAAGGCTTCAGAGACGAAAATTAGAGACGGATATTTTTCCGTCTCAAATCAGAGACGAATTTATTTTTAGTCTCAAATTAGAGACATAATAAAATTTCCATATCTGAATCGGTCTCAAATTTGAATTTTTGACAGAGACGGAATATTCCCTCTCAAGTTTTTAATTTTGAGACGGATTGACATACAGAATGTTTCCGTCTAAAATTTCAGACAGAATGTTTCCGTCTGAAATCAGAGACGGAATATTTCCGTCTTAGATTTCAGACAGAAATTCGGTCTCAAATTAAAATAAAAAGAAAATTGTTTCCGTCTGAAATCAGAGACGAAATATTTCCGTCTTAGATTTCAGACAAAAATTCCGTCTCAAATTAAAATAAAAAGAAAATTCTGAAATCAGAGACGGAATATTTCCGTCTTAGATTTCAGACAGAAATTCGGTCTCAAATTAAAATAAAAAGAAAATTGTTTCCGTCTGAAATCAGAGACGAAATATTTCCGTCTTAGATTTCAAACAGAAATTCCGAAACTTTAGAACATGCGACCACACGTCTCCAGAATGACCTTACCACCGCTACACTAAACACAAGTTCTATTAATCACTCCAATTTATTCTAATTATATCCTAGTTTTAACAATAAAAATAAACAATAAAAAAAAGTGGATCTAACTAAACAGCTATTATTTCTCACCCAGCGAACACAAGATATTTCTCATCAGCTAACTATCGCATTTCTTCAAATAAAATTTTTAATCAGCTAAAATTTATCTCATCAGCCGGACTTCATCAGCTCCGTCTTCTCCTTTCGCTCGTCCGCCGGACTTCGATTTGAAGAGTCCTAAGCTCCGTCTCCTCCTTTCACTGCGATTTGGTGTGTGCTCCGATTCAATACATTTTCAGATCTAAATTCACATTCCAATTCAGATCTTCCTCACAGCCTTAAAACATTTTCAGATCCGAATTGGACGCCGACGACCACCAGGCGATAAAAACCCTACACCGGCGAAAGAGTTCGATTTGAGTTGCGCCGTGAACAACCAAATTAGACGCCGCGATTTGAGTTTCGCTCCGTCTTCCATGGCGGAATGGAGCTAGGTTTTGGCTTACAACTCTGTTGAAAAATGTTAGTATTTTCTTTAATTTTAGCAATGTGATTTTATATCTTGCATTTTCTGTGTGATCTCTGTTTACGTGCTATCTGTCTGTTTCTGTGTGTGTGTGGAATTCTGTGTGTTTGTGGAATTTTTGGTCTTATGAGATATGGATTTGATGGAAATAAAGTACTTAAAAACCTAGTAATCATATGCTGGTCTATTGACTGTTGTGGTGTAGAATTTTTGGTTCCAATCCTTATGGTTACACGACCAATCAAAACTACCACGAATAGAGATATGTTTCTGGGAGAAAGTTTAATGAAGCTATATATCATTACTTGTTTGCGTTCTTTAAAACATGTTTTTACTTATTTGATTTTGGAGCTCGTAATGTTAATTCGTCATAAGAATCTTGTTGTGGATCAATTTCAAGCTGCCAAATGCAAATTTAGTGATGAATTAGCATTTATGGAAATATATAAATATATGAAAGTTGGGTACATGACAATACGGTTGATTCAAATCTTCTTCCCAAAATAATTGGTCCTAATTTTTTCGTACATTAGTACATCGTAGAAACCTTATCAAAATTCATAGTAAGAGATGAAAGTAATCATACTTGAATGAATATTGTACTGAATATTCTCGGAGGAATAAAGCGGCTTTGTATAGACAAGACTACATAAGTTTTTTTCCTGCTAAATGACAAGACTACATAAGTTACTTACACAGTTAAACTAATTCTAGCTAATCTAGTACAATGAATGTTATATAACATTTACTATGCTATGAATCTACTTGCAGCTATAGAGTATGTTCTATTTTACATGTCCCTAATAAGATAAATCTGGGAAGAGTTTAATGTATTCTAAAATTGAGACCGGGACTTAGTTTGAGATATATATGCTAAAAGGAAAACAGAAACTATGAATTTGAGACAGAGATTAATTTTTCTATGCTCGTCTTGTTACAACTTACAATTAATTTTCACGAATTCAAAGGAATTCAACCTCCATTTTCACGAATACGTCGATGAGGTACCTTTAAGCATGCTTATTTGTCAGATGCTTGCTTGCTCACACCTTTTCAACGTAAAAGCGCATCACAAACGTACTTACACAATTGTCAGATGTATGATTGAAGAGAATATAGGTCGAGGATTAGAAAACACCACAACTTGATGATGGAACAACCATGACATTTCAAATAAAAGTGGCAAGAATGGCCTAGGCTTATGGAAAATTGATGCTTACTGAAAAACACCATTTGCATTCCTTTTAGTGGTAGAAACCATCCAGGAAACAAATTGTCCTGAAAACAAATTGTACAAGGGGAAATAAACGAGATTACCTACTTCTAGAACAACATATCTTCTTAATTTCTTTCGTTTTTTTTTCACCTAGACCGTGCTCTTGTAAAGTTCCTGGTGGTCCTTCTGTTGTTTGCACCTCTAGCATCTAGGCTCACCATTGGCTTTTGTAAGTCCATGTCACTGATCAAACTGTTTTTCCAGGTATTGCTAATAGAACCTACATTAGGTGTATATCCGCATAGTTATGTTGTGCTATCAACTTCTCTATTTCACATAGCTTTTAGACTGATGCAATCACTCTGTCATGGGATTATCATGAGAATATGATGAAAACGGATAATTGATGGGCTGTTACGCGTTGAACATAGCTTTGATTGACATAGGTTGCAATTTATACAAATATTTATTTACCAGAGGAAACATCTGATGGCTGATTTAACTAATTTTCTTTCTACAGCTTGTACAATTGTTGGAGAAAACTGGTATTGAGAAAAAGATAAATTATATCAACGATTGTTCTGTTAATTCACAAGTGTTGCACCAGCAAGTCCACTTCTGTTAGCCATTGGCTCTATTTTCATTCAGAAGGTAAAATCTCTTGTTCTGCTTCAGGAAGTTCTATGTGGAATGATATCGAATTCGTAGATGCTTTGCTCCAAGAAAATTATGCATGTGTTTACAGATTGCAAACACTATTGGTTTTCCATTTCACACTCTGACTAAGCTACAATCCTAAATCCCACAATTTACATAGACATCTTATCGAGCTGGTTATGAACAGTTGCATTGTAAAGAAATTTGAGTTGCATTATGCTAAAATATTAAAAGAGATCAATAGCTAGCAGCCGAGTTAGATTAAAATACTTTATTGAAGATGATATATAGCGATCTTTAATTGAAGCAGGGTTGCTGCACCTATTCTAAAGTGTGAAACAACCGTATTATGAGTCACATAGACAAGATTAGTTAGAAAGTTGAAGTGGTTAAACTTGAGATATAATGCTTAGCTTTCTTTTGTATTAATATGAGAAGCGTTCATTGCTTAATATGTTTCACTGATAGAACGATTGATGAAGAAAATGTTTCTTCAGAGGCTAGGCGAAGGGGACCTAACCAAGGAACACACATTCCTTCAAATCCAAATGGACGAGCTAAAATCACTGTAGTTGACTTCAAGTAAGTTCAAATAGTAGACCTTTTGTTTTCGCAATATTGATACTGAATAGATTTATAAGATTTAATGTCATAGCTCATTATATATATTTGTTTCAATTTACTCTTAACTACCAGGTTCATTGAAAAGGATGTCACCCGAAATATCACAAATGATATCAAAGGCATTTACACAGAGGCATATCCAAAATGGCTTGGAGTTTCGGAGACAACTAAGGATATACTTTGGGAGAATTTCAAGGTAATATTTATCTATTTTCTAATCTTTTACTGAAATATGTAGTGTGTGGGTTGTGTATTATGACCTTAAAAACATTTGTGATTCTTTTAATGTTATTGTTGAAATACTTGTCAGATGACTCTTTATGTTACCTAATTACTCTACTGTGACACGTGTCAATTTACTTGTCAGTTAAGGTATAGGTGGGATAATTTCACGTACAGCCAAATGAGAAGAGTTTGGGATGAAAATGCGGGTGCTCGGGTCAGAGAAATGCTTTATAGTGCTAGAAAAAAGGCGATGGAAGATTCCTGGAAGCAAAGACATGGTAGGTAGGGGTCCAATTTGGATGAGCAAGGACATATAGAACGAACTAGTGGAGAAATACTTCTCTAAAGATGACTACATAGAAAAATGTAAACAAGCTCAGAAGAATCGCTTGACCGAGAAGGATGGCTCCATTCCTCGTGAAGCTCATCGAGAGAAAATGGTAAAGCTTAATTTAAAATTCTATAATCTCTTAAGTGAAAATTTATTCAACACTGATTATTATTATTTACATTAATGTAGGTAAACACTCTTAAGCGTTCATTTTGTCTTCTTTTTTGTGCAACTGATAACTTAAGCACACTTCTTCTGATTTTCTACTTTGTTGGTTTTGATGCATATATTGGGTGCTAAATGATTTAAATCTTGGAAGCTTGCATAAAAATCTCTTGAATTGTGAGTGATTTAAGTAGTTCCAGTTTCATATAAGTTCTTTTATGTCGCTTACTTGAGTGTTTTTGTTAACAGAAGAACTGGATGAATCACAAGGGTATCAGAAAAAGAAAAGAGGCTCTCGAGTATTTCAGAAAGGTAATTTTACTGTGAAACTGTGTATTTCCAATATTGCTATCTTGAAAATATTTTGATCGTCTTTCATTTTTCCAATCCATGGTTCCAGAAATGCATAGATGACTTGGGTAAAGTTCTAATGGATCTTGCAAACAGTCCATATGCACCTGAAGACGATGTTTCTGGAATTGCAAATCCTTTTCTTCACATTAGATTGCTCAGGCTTTTGCATGTGTTGGGCCAAGGAGATGCTGATGCTAGTGATGGTATGAATGATACTAGTGGTGTTTATTTCGTTAATTAAATGGATTGTCTTGTTGTGTTTGTTAATAACGTTGATTTTTGTTTGGATTGTTAGACCGTTAGTAGATGAATATTTGACATATATTTGTCTTTCACGATTAGAGATGGTTATATTGTTATGAATTTAGATTTTGTGATATTTTTTTGGTTTGTGTTGTTTGTAAGGAATAGGTGCGTAGAGAATTAACATAGAAAATAGGAAATTTAGAATACAAAATCAAACGCAGATTCTGAGATAGAATTTTCTGCCTCAGATTTGAGACGGAAATTTCCGTCTCTAATTTGAGACGAGGCCTTCACCCACCGTTTTTGAGACAAAAAAATTCCGTCTCAAATGGCATTAGAGACGGATTTTGAGGTCTTAGAGACGGAATTTTCCGTCTCTGATACCCTGTTTTCTTGTAGTATTACTTGTTCATGGATTTTGACATGAATTTTGCCTAGCAAGTATGCTAGGTCGTGTGTAGTTATAGAAGTTGTTTAAGTTCGGGTGTGTATCGTCTCCAAAGGGGGGCAATTGAATTCAATGCTCGCAATTATTATATTATCAAACTCTAAGTTAAATCAATTAATACGATGGATATTTAAATGAACTAATTAAAAATAAATCAATAAATGCGATAAGATATCAAGTGGAAATGATGATTAGGCTATTATCCAACTATGTTGTTGATAAGAGTCACTTTTACGTGTTTTTAAGCCCGTTATGTTTATATTTTAGATTCATTTATCGCCTAAATCTTGTCACATTATGCGTTTAATCCGTGTGTTAAATGATTTCAGTCCTTAAGTGGATACAGTCGAAGAAAGGGCGAAAAAACGACATATAAAAACAATTTCAAGCCAAGACGCTTCGCACTTCCACTCCCAAGCGCAACCATAATCACGCCTGGGCGTCCAAACAAACATGAAATAAGTTGGAGTTACGTAAAAGGGCGCCTAGGCGCCATTTCCCCACGCTTGGGCGCCACATTTGCCATACCTACTACATTTGAGCGCCACATTTGCCACACCTACTATGTTTGAGTGCCATTTTTGTATGTTTAGACACCGAATTTGATAAAGTGTCCTTCTACAAAGTTGTATATCTATGTCTTATGTTCATGTGTGAACTTGAACCATTCAAATCGGAGGTCTGTGGAAAACGTTGTAAAGAAAACACGATTGCTGCGCTGAAAAGCAGGAAAACGGTTCAGAGTTCGAACTGTGGAGCTCAGATGCCACTTTCTCATGACTAGGCGCCACCACCACTGCACCTATGCACCATTAGGCACAAACCTGGGCACCGATTTGCTCACTCTTGGGCACCAGTACAACTGTTTATTGAAAACTATAAAACCCAGATTTCAGCAATTAGAAGGGGTTCAATTTATGGGATTTCTGGAGCATTTCTGGAGCATTTCCTTGAAATTGAGCCACATTTTTCATCAACCTTAAGAGATCAAGAAGGAAGATTAGCTTGGGGATTGAAGATTCAACTTGAAGATCCATCATCATTCACCATTTAGGGAGTTTTAATAGCTTTTCATTTTGATTTTATGTCTATGAATATGTATATGAATCCATTTATATCTTTTATGCTATTAATTATGAGCTAATCTTTTAAGACTAGGGCCATGTAAAGCCAAATTGTGATTTATGCTTATAATAGAGGATTGTTGAAGTTATTCTTATGTTGTTATGTGGTGTGAATTTGTGTTTTTGCTTGTCTTGCATATGCTTGATTACCATATGTTAGAATCTTATGCCTAGGTGAATATTTTGAGAGAAAATTGACTTAGGGTGCACGAAATTCACACCATAACCCGCAACCAATGAGGAATTGCCCTAGACATAGGTAAAGATTCCCGGGTGAAGTCGTTCAATCTAAATCGAGTGAGCTCTAGTGCGTTAATGCATGTTTACTGATTAGATTTTCGGGTAGATAAACTTAGGAAACTGTCATTCAAGCATAGGAGTTTAGCGCGAGACATCGGTTATTCTCTACCCTAGGAGCATTCACCATAGCAACATAAGCGTAATCCTTCAACGAGAGCCTTTATAAGTATAATTGAGAAATTTGGACCTAGCATGTGCCATAGTCTCCCTCTATATTTGGTCTTCAATCCTTTGTGTCTTTGTTCTTATTTTACACGTTTACCTTCAATTTACCTATACTTTCGTTGTTCTTTTTCATTACAAAATCATAAACTAAAATCCAAGTCTCCGTGGTTAGATAACCCGATCTTTTAGTCCACTTTTATTACTACACACGACTAGTGCACTTGCTATAAAAGCACGTTAGCCTCTAGCGTGTCAGTTCTACCTTGTGTTTATCATCTCTAAGCTACCACTACAAAAAAACCAGATATTAGTCACAAAATGTCGACTGACAATATCAAAGTTGTCACTAATTGTAATTTTTTTGTGATGAGAATTTTTGTTTGGTCATAAAAATAAGTTTTACATGTTTAATAGTGATAAAATTTGTATAAAAGTTGTCACTCTTGATTATTAGTGACCACTAAGTTGTCACTATACTTATGTCACAAATTGTCAATAATGACAACTTTAAAGAAACTCTTGTTACTAAAAATCTTTATTGTGGCAAAGCAAAAATTATTGTCACCCATTATATATATTTGAGAATTTTAACATTGGCACTTCAAATTTTGTTGCTAATATTACTTTTAGTTGTAATGTACCCGAATTATTAAAATGTTCTTGTTATGGAGAAATTTCCTAAAATATCCATTACTCAATCTCTTGAAATAACGGGTCTATACTAGTTAAAAACTTCCTATATCTTTATAGAGAATATTAAATTAACAAACATGCATTAAGCACTAAGGAATTCCTTGCTTACGATGACACTATATTCAAATCGGGTCTTATTATCACAAAAAACCACACAACGAAATTGAATCTGTCTCTAGTCACTTTTTACATTATGATGTTTGATTTTATGATCTAACTTCATCCATCTCTTCTCGCTCTCAAGACAAAGCATTAAATGAAACATATACTGATCAAGTAAAGCATAAAAATCAAGCATGTAACAAAGAACAGAATTAATTTGGTAAACTAAGAATCAACAAACACAAAGCATCACAAAGTCTTCACATAATCTAATTAAAAGGGGCTTAGTTCATAATTGTAACAAAGAGAAATTCTAAAGCCCTAAAAGACATAGCTAAATACTAATCTAAAAGAGGGAAATGAAAAACACCTTATCACAAGAGGTGAATCCAAACTTTGATGATGATAATTTGCTTCATTCGTGCACCCTTTGGACTTGGGTCTTCTTGGGTCTTGGGGTATAATAAAGGTCTCTTTGTCAGCTAAAAAATGACCTAAAAAGTGCAAAAACAACTGATATAAAACTAGGTCTCAGAACAGTGGACCACGGTCTGACACGTGGCGGACCACAGTCTAATTCAAAATCTTGCAACACTGCGGTCCGACGAGACCGCGGTCCTCTAGACAGTTTCTTTAGACTTCTCGTGTTCTTGTCTTTTCTTCGGCCTTTTAACTTCTTTATTGATCTTTTCAACTCAAATCCCTGCACACATGAAACTACAACTAATCAAAGCAAAATGCTGGATTATCATGACTAAACATAATAAAAAGCATCTAAATTAAGGGGGTAAAATATTGTCAAATATGAACTTATCAGCTATCCCCAACTAGGATTTGATCATTTCGATCAATAAATGGTGAACAAGTAGATGAGATTCTACAACTTGATTTGGGATCTTAAATGGTTTCATTTCTCAAAAATCAAGCTCATTCCTCAAAACACATTATGTTCAATATTCTTCAAATAAATGACAATCTCAAATAAAGGTAAAAGAGTCAACTCACAAGTTTCAAGGTGTGTATGTGTGTTTAGGCAACATTAGGTGTATGGGAACTTTCGAGACAGAGTATAACAACATCTCAAATCCTCTTCATTTTTTCAACAACTAATTTCTACACAAAATTATTCATTATCGCACATAATTGTACCTATTGAAATATTAGTCTACTAGGAATCGATTACTTGTGCAATGTTCTGTTTTATTAGGCTTTTTATAACACCCATGTAACGAGGTTTAGATTAGTGACTCTCAAACCGAACAATTTTAAAGCACTAGGTGTAAAGACACCCTAAAGGACTTAATTACTCGAGTGATAAATGCCACAAAACAAAATTAGGTCGTTTAAGCATTACAAAATATTTCCTTTCATCACACTTCATATAGCTGATAAGAGGCATTTTTACGTGTTTTTAAGCCCATGGGACTTATGCTATGGATTCATTTATTGACAAAATCATGCCACATTTGCGTTTAAGCGGGGTGTTAAGTGATTACAGGTGATAAATTTGAGCATACGAAGAAACGAGGCGAAAAACGACGTATAAAACAAGTTCAGGACAAGATGCAAACAACGTCAACATTCTGCTGTCCACGCCTAGGCGCCGTCCTGTCCACGCCTGGGCGCCGTATCTGCATTAGTTTCCACGGTTGAGCGCTATTTCTGTATGTTTAGAGACCGAATTGGATGAAGTTCCCTTCTACAATGTTGTAGAACTATGTGTTAGCTTCAAATGAGGACTTTCGTGGAGAGAGTTATGAATAAAATACGATTGCTGCGCAGGACACATTGCATTTAATCTCAGCATTCTGTTAACGGCGCCCGAGCGCCGTCATGCCCGCGCCTAGGCGTGACCACACCCGAGTTTTGATTCCTTTCAGCCAAAATTTCATCATTTGATGGTGGAATGGAATATTTAAAGCCAAAAGGTCATCACATGTGTGGAGGGGATGTCATAAGTGTGTTTATTGGTAGATCTACTTTATGGAATTTTATACTACACACTTTAGAGTAGTGGAGACACACACTAGGGAGATCATCATTTCTTGTCTTCTTAAGCCATCTTCTTGGCTCTTGACCGAGGACACCTTGGAGGGGGAGGCAGCTGATCATCACTCTTCACCCATCATCATTCAATCACCATCTTTCATCACTTTTGGAGGGGAGCAAAGAGAGAGGAGCTAAGGATTGAAGTTCAAAAGCAAGGATCCATCATCAATCAATTGAGGGAGTTTTAATTGCTTGCATTTACATGTTTATTTCCATGAGTATGTATATGTTTGTATTAGATTTTCTTAAGGCCTTGATGAGAGGCTAATATTGTAGAACTAAGGCCATGTGAAGGCCAATTTATGAATCAATATATGTGAAGTGAATTTTCGTATTAATTCTCATATTGCTTCGTGTGTTGATTTTGAGCTTTTATTACAATCATGTGCTTGATCACCATATGCTTGCTATCTTGCCTAGTCTAGTCATTCGAGAGAAGATAGATTAGGGTTCAATGGAATCAACTCATCATCCGAAACTAATGTGGAATTGCCCCTAGACATAGGTAAAGATTTCCGGGTGCGGTTAGCCGGATTTATCCGGGGAAACTCTAGAACGTTAATGCGTGGTTATTGATTAGATTCTCGGATAGACATATTTAGAGAACCATAAATTAATTATAGGATTATTATGTGCCGAGACATCGGGTAATAATTATCTAAGGAATTTCCACCAAAGCAATAGGAGTCTAATAATTCGAAGAGTAGCTCATCTATATTGACGAGTAGATTCGGTTGTAGCATGTGCCTTAGTCATTTTATCATACGTGAGATTTAATCTATAGTTCGTTTCTCTTTGGTTCTTCACTTGCTTACTCGTTTTATTGCAATTTACTTTTGTCCATTTTCATTAATCATAAACTAAAATACCAAGTCTCCGTCGTTCGACAACCCGGACTTCTCGTCCACTTTTATTACTACACACGACTAGTGCACTTGCTATTATAGCACGTTAGCTTTTAGCGTGTCAAGTTTTTGGCGCCGTTGCCGGGGACATTGTTTATTTTAGTTTTTGATTTTCGTTTACATTTTTCATAATTCTTAATTTTTGTTTATTTCTTGATTTTCTTTTATTTTTGCGTTTAGTCTAATTTTGTTCTTGTATTTAATTGTTAGGTTCTTGAGGTGCATGACCCGCTCCTCAAACGAGCCTCTATACGAGTTGGAGCCCGAAATTGAACGAGTTCTTCGGACTAGTAGGCGAGCAAGAGAAATGGCCAATAATCTCAACCAAAACCCGAATGGAAATTTCCCGGACATGAACTCACCGGAAACTAGGGAGTGGTTACAAGGTGTTCTACAAGCCATGCAAGCGGTACCTCCTCCACAACTCCCGTCGGTTCGGGGTAGCTTACCACCTAGGGTCCATACCATTCCGGGGCCCGTAGTCTTGCCTAATTTCTTCACACCAAACTACCACATTCCGGCTCACATTTTTAATATGGTGCAAGGAGATCCTTTCTATGGAGAACCGCACGAATCACCACACGCTCATTTGGAAACCATAGATGATGCTCTTGTGACCATTCAATATCACCCACGAGATCTTGATGCGATTCGTCTAAGAGTCTTCCATTTCTCATTGAAGGATAGGGCGACAACATGGTACAAATCCTTACCTCCACAATCTATTACAACATGGGGTGAGTTGGTCGATGCCTTTTTAAATAAATTCTTTCCACCCTCCAAAATCAATGAGCTCCGGAGTAATATAAAAGGTATAAAAGGGTTTAGGCAAAGGAGCAATGAGTCTTTAGCCGAGGCTTGGGCTAGATATAAGGGCATGCTCCGTAAATGTCCCGATCATAATTTTGGGTTGAATGAACAAGTACTCCATTTCTATGATGGGGTTCGGTCACGTATTCATCATAGACTCAACGCGGGTGCGGGAGGAGATCTCCTTGGGTTAGACTGTCAAAGTGTATGGGACAAAGTCGAACAGTTGGCCCGAGAAGACGAGCTTTACCCCGACGATGAAGAGGCCTCATCCTCTAAAAAGGTTGCTTGTATTGAGGAAGTAGTTGAGGGAGTAGTAGTCTTGGAACCGGAGGTTGGCAACGTTAATTATGTGGGGAATCAAAATCAACCTCGGGTGAACTTTCATGTACCCGAGAATTTTCCAAAAAGGCCCAACCCCGCACAGAACGCACAACCGGGGATCTATCAACCGGGGATCTATCAAGCTCCACGGCCACCTTTCAATAACCCACCCTCGAGGCAAGGCAATTTCAATGGACAAGGTCAAGGTCAAGTGCAAATGCGACCTCCCACAATCGATGAGAAACTAGATGCTCACATGAAAAAGTCCGATACATCTTTCAACGAACTTCGGGGTATGATAAAGGATATGTGTATGGAGATGAAGGATTTGCGAACACAAGTGGGGCAACTGTCTAATGCGGTTAACGGTAGAGCCCCGGAGACTCTCCCAAGTGACACGGAAAAGAACCCGAAGGCTCAATGCAATGCCATAACCTTGAGAAGTGGAAAACAATTAGAGAGTGACATTACCAGTACATCCGCGCCCGAGCCCCCGGAGATGCACGCCCAGGCGCCAGATCTCCCCTGCTCTGGACAAGATTCTCTGTTTTCCGTGCCCGAGCACCCTTTTGACGGCGCCCAGGCGCCACCCACAACCCTGCCAGATGCATCTGTTCTGAATCCCGCGCCCGAGCGCCCCGACATGTACGCCCAGGCGCCTACAGATCCGCGCCTAGGCGCCAATATACGCGCCCAGGCGTCGCCTCCTGTTTCAGTGGGTTTTCATCCGTCTAATCCAACGCTTTCTCCCCCTATCGAAGTTCGTCTCCCCTTCCCGAATGCTCACAAAAAGAAGAAAAAGGAGATGGATCCGAGCTTTCTTCGAATTTTGGCAATCCTTCGGGAAGTGAGAATTAATATTCCGTTTATTGACGCCATTCTCCAAATGCCGAATTATGTGAAGTTCTTCAAGGACATACTCTCCAACAAGCAGAAGTGGGAGGAGAATGAGACGGTGTGCCTCACGGAAGAATGCTCCGCCGTATTGCTCAATAAATTGCCAACTAAGCTCCAAGATCCCGGGAGCCTCACAATCCCGTGCACGATTGGGTCCTTATCGTTCAAGAAGGTGTTATGTGACTCGGGGGCCAGCATCAATCTTCTTCCATACTCACTATTTAAAAAGCTAGGCCTTGGAAATCCCAAGCCGACCTCAATGAGCCTTCAACTAGCCGACCGATCAATCAAGAGGCCCAAGGGGATAATCGAAGACGTTCTTGTCCAAGTCGACAAGTTTTATTTTCCCGTTGATTTCGTGGTACTCGATATGGAGGAAGATGTGGAGGTACCATTAATCCTAGGGAGACCATTCTTAGCAACGGGTAAGGCAGTGATTGACATTGCTAATGGTAAGCTTACCTTGAATGTGGGCGATGACAAAGTTACCTTTGATGTTTACAAAGTCCTTAAACACCCTATTGATCATGACTCGTGTTATCGAATTGATACATTTGACCAGTTGATTGTTGAGTATTTACAGGACAACACAATTGAAAATTCTCTCGAACAGGATCTTATGAAATCCATGCAAGTGGACTCGGAGAGAGATGATCTAGTGGAAAGAGTTCTAAGCTTGGAGTACAAATCTTCCTCTCATTCGGGAGGCTCCATCAAAGTTGATAGATCATTATCGGGAGCACCTCGCCCATCTATTGAAGAACCCCCCTCTCTCGAACTCAAACCCCTCCCCTCCCACCTTAAATATGTGTACTTGAACGATGATGAAACACTCCCATTGATCATTTCCTCATCTCTTTCAGGATCACAAGAAGAGCAATTAATGACGGTGTTGAGATCTCACAAACGGGCTTTTGGGTGGAAACTTGCGGACATCAAAGGCATTAGTCCAGCGATATGTATGCACAAAATACTTATGGAGGACTCCACCAAGCCTACACGCCAACCCCAAAGGAGGTCAAACCCACAAATCCAAGAGGTAGTAAAGAAGGAAGTGATTAAACTGCTCGACTCAGGTATAATCTATCCTATTTCTGATAGTGCGTGGGTGAGCCCTACCTAAGTGGTGCCTAAGAAAGGGGGGATAACGGTAATTGAGAATGCGAATAATGAGCTAATCCCAACTCGTATAATTAGTGGGTGGCGTGTGTGTATAGATTACCGTAAGTTGAATGATGCCACCCGTAAGGATCATTTCCCCCTCCCCTTTATTGACCAAATGCTTGAACGATTAGCCGGGCATGATTTCTATTGTTTTCTAGATGGTTACTCCGGCTATAATCAAATTGCCATAGATCCCGAGGACCAAGAGAAAACCACTTTCATTTGTCCTTATGGCACATTTGCTTATAGAAGGATGCCATTTGGTTTGTGTAATGCCCCGGCCACTTTTCAAAGATGCATGATGGCTATTTTTCATGATATGGTTGAAGATTTCCTTGAAATTTTTATGGATGACTTTTCTGTATTCGGAACAACTTTTGATATTTGTCTTGCTCATTTAAATGTTGTGCTTAAACGTTGTGAGGAAACCAACCTTGTTTTGAATTGGGAAAAATGTCATTTAATGGTCCGGGAGGGGATTGTGCTTGGCCACAAGATCCCTCAAAAAGGGATCGAAGTGGACCAAGCCAAGATTGAGGTCATTGAAAAACTTCCCCCGCCCACTTCGGTCAAAGCTGTTAGGAGTTTTCTCGGGCATGCCGGTTTCTATAGGCGATTCATCTTGAATTTCTCTAAAATTGCGAAACCGTTGTCTAATTTGCTTGTCAAAGATGCACCTTTTGATTTCAATTCTTCTTGTATGCAGGCCTTTCTTGATTTGAAGGAACGCTTAGTTTCCGCCCCTATCATGTCACCCCCCGATTGGAGCTTACCATTCGAGTTGATGTGTGATGCGAGTGACACCGCTGTTGGAGCGGTCCTTGGCCAAAGGAAGGAGAAGGTATTTCGAACCATTTACTATGCTAGTAAAACTCTTAACGATGCACAATTGAATTATGCCACCACGGAAAAAGAATTACTAGCCATAGTCTTTGCATTCGATAAATTCCACTCTTACCTCGTGCTAAACAAAGTGATAGTTTACACCGATCATTCGGCTTTAAAATATTTGCTTGCCAAGAAAGATGCTAAACCAAGACTTCTTAGGTGGATTTTGTTACTCCAAGAATTTGATTTAGAGATAAAAGACAAGAAAGGCACCGAAAATGTAGTAGCCGACCACCTCTCACGATTAGAGCTAGTGAATGATCCGTTAGATGAGATACCAATTCGTGAGGAATTCCCGGATGAACACCTCCTTGCTATTTCTGACAATATTTCACCTTAGTATGCTAACTTTGCAATTACATTGTTACGGGCCGTCTTCCCCCGGATATCACTTTTCATCAAAAGAAGAAATTTCTATTTGATGTGAAGCAATATCTTTGGGACGAACCCTTTCTATTCAAAGTTTGTGCAGATGGCTCAATTCGACGTTGCATACCCGAAACGGACGTGCATGCTATCCTGTCTCATTGTCATGATATGGCGGTGGGTGGCCATTTTGGGCCCTCCAAAACGGTAGCTAAGATCCTCCAATCAGGTTTCTTCTGGCCTACTCTTGTTAAAGATGCACATCATTATGTCAAATCTTGTGATCGCTGTCAATGAATGGGGAACATCTCTAAACATCATGAAACGCCCTTAAATAGCATGTTAGAGTGTGAGTTGTTTGATGTATGGGGTGTGGACTTCATGGGCCCTTTCCCCAGTTCTTGTTCAAATAAATATATCCTTGTTGCGGTAGACTATGTCTCCAAATGGGTGGAAGCCGTGGCCTTGCCTACTAATGATGCTCGGGTTGTCACTCGTTTTCTGAAGAAGCATATTTTTACTCGATTTGGAACTCCCCGAGCCATCATTAGTGACGGGGGCACCCACTTCTGCAACAAGCAGTTTGAACTTTTATTGACCAAGTACGGGGTGAAGCATAAAATTTCGACCCCATACCACCCACAAACTAGTGGCCAAGTGGAGGTCTCAAATAGGGAAATTAAGCGTATTTTAGAAAAAACTGTCAACGCATAAAGAAAGGATTGGTCCCTTAAATTGGATGATGCTCTTTGGGCTTATCGGACCGCCTATAAAACCCCAATTGGCATGTCCCCGTATCATCTTATTTTTGGCAAAACATGTCACTTGCCCGTTGAACTTGAGCATCGTGCTTATTGGGCCATTAAGTTTCTAAATTTTGACTCTCAACGTGTAGGTACACAACGTTTGCTACAACTCAACGAGCTCGAAGAATGGCGTCATCTCGCCTATGAGAACGCGAAACTCTATAAGGAGCGGACCAAAATGTGGCATGACAAACATATTCTCCCCCAGGAATTCCACAAGGGAGAGCGGGTGTTGCTATACAACTCTCGACTCCGACTTTTCCCCGGGAAGCTTAAGTCTCGATGGTCGGGCCCATTTTTGATTTCCCATGTCTATCCATCCGGCGCCGTCGAGCTTACAACAGATAAAGGACATACTTTCTTGGTCAACGCTCAACGTCTAAAACCTTACTTAGGGATGGATGGACCGAGAGACAAAGAGTCCTTCATCCTTGCGGACCCTCCGTGATTCTTCGCCTTCAGTCGAGCTAATGACTCTAAACTAGCGCTTCTTGGGAGGCAATCCATGTTTTCTTTCCGTTTCCTTTTTTTTTTCTCTTATTATCCCGTTTGTTGCTTTATTTTCTAGTCGTAAATCTTTGTTAGTTTGTGTTTTAGGTGTTTTGTCTTTCCCCTTTTGAAACAGGAAATGAAAATTCTTTACAAAATATTTCTGAAGAGCCCGCCTAGGCGCTTATCGACGCGCGCCTAGGCGCCCATAGCGCCTATATGTTTCAACATGTTTCTGAAAGGACTACCCAAGCGCCGAAAGACGCGCGCCTAGGCGCGGAAAGTTTCACTCAAAAATCCAGGTACGCTGTGTCGCGCGCTTAGGCGCCCAAATACGCGCGCCTAGGCGCCCGTTTCTGATTTAAACCTAATTGTGGGTCAAAACGGTCAAAATCCTTCACAAACTCTTCACAACTCCTCTCCCACGCGATTTCCGGCGACTCTCTCACCATTTCCGGCCATTTTCACCGTGTTTCACCGCCACTTTCCATCAACATAACTCGCTGCACAGTGGCTCCTCATTCACATCCGACTCGGTGCGATAATTTTGGGGAAAAAGGTGAGTTTTGGCTTTACCCTTCTTCCATTTCCGATTCATAGCCGACGAGTAGGTGCCTTACATTATATTTTGAGGATTATTTGGGGCTTCGTCCGATTGTGGTTTTTTTTGTTGCATTTGAGGACTTTATTGGATTAGCGGGTTGTTATCGATTTGTGGGTTGTAGTCGAATTTGGGGGTTGTTGTTGTTGAATTTGGTGCTATATTGTTGTTAAATCTGTGGGTTGTTGCTTAAAATTGAGGAATCTGTTGATCGTGGATTGTTGATTGCATTTGTGGGTTGCCGCTGATTTTGGTGTGTTGTTGGGTTTTGACGATTGTTGTGTTGGGTGATTTGAGTAGTTGAGCTATTGAGTGGTTGTTGCAAATGCCGAGAACCGCCAACAAACCGTCTAAGGGAAAGAAGAAAATCGGTGAGGGTTCCTCTAATGAACCCGAAACTCCTATTGATATCCGTTTTGAAAACCCCAAAGTCCAAATTTTATGGCAAAGTTTGAGCACCCCCCGCACCCTTATTAAGGAGCACTATTTGACCCCCCGGGGACAGCCCTCTGTGCAAGAATTGATACAGTTCCATCACTTACAGTTTTTCTGTCAAAAGTCCGAGGCCATCCGTCTTCCTTGGGTCCTGGAATTCTACAGCTCCGGGGTTTATGATGAGATTGAGACGCAAGGATGGACGGGGACTACCCTTTTGGTACGGGGCAAAAATGTTGATTTTGAGTTGAGACAGATTAGGGAGAGCATAGGCACCCCCACCCCTCAGACATGCGAGTTCACCACTCTTTACAATGCAGGGCGCCTCCGGGTTAGCCTGTCGGATATTTTGCGGGTTATTGCCCAAGAGGGTTGGGAGTGGGTACCCGGAGAAGCTCATGTCCCCCGTAGGGCTCTACTTCCCGAGGCTGCTTTCTGGCTCGACTTCATCCGATTCAATTTAATACCGAGTACCAATCGGTCAGAGGCAAAACAAGGAACGGGCCACCCTCATCTATGCTATTATGTCCAAGAAAGCTGTGGACTTTGCCCGGGTGATCCACAAGTCTTTGACGGATCACTTTAGGAAGTTGAAGAATGAGTTAGGGCCGTTGATTGACAAAGAATTGGCCAAGCAAAAGGGCGAAGGGCCCACCCGGAAGAACCCTATCATTTTCCCGTCACTGATCACAGTTTTATGCAAAGCAACTAAGGTTCCCACATTTCCTATGAAGCGTACTGAGCTCCCTGGTTCTTATCTCGCCGTGGTAGCTGACGACCCACAGGCTCCTCCACCACAAGCTGCTTCCAAGAGGCCTCGCCCGTCTTCATCCCGGTCTACTAGTTCCCCACAGTTTCCACCTATGGATGCCGCCGCCATTAGACAATTAAAGGATGAATTGAGGGATGAGTTGCGAGATGAGATGAGGGTGGTCATGTCCGACACTTGTGCTTATTTCCGTCAGCTTCTTGTCGAGCATAATGAGTTTGTCGGTCGGGGGCCGTTTGATTATTCTACTCCTCCACCTTACCCGTATCCCCCGCCTCAGCAGCCCGCAGATTTGCACGAGTCAGGTGCTATCGTTCCTGTAGGAGGTGATGATGAGGCTCATAATGATGAGGGTAGCCCGTTGATTGATTTGGATGATCTCGGCGAAGCGGATGAGGACTACATTGACCGTTTTGGCACTACAGATTAGGCTTATCTTGTTTTATTTCCATGACTGTTTCGTTTTGTTTTTTTATCTATCTATGTGTTTCTCGTTTTTGTTCGTCTCACTTTGTTTTCTTCTATTCTATCCAATGTTTGATGCTTTGTATGGCTAGCACTTGTTTACCTATGTAGTGATCGACACAGTGATCGCAATCCTTGGACTCGATTGCCTTAAGTGGACTCGGTTTTGCTTTTCAGCTACCCTATGGTGATGTGTACTTTACCCTTATTTTCTTCCGAACATTGGGGCCAATGTTCATGTTAAGTTTTGGAGGGTGTTTTAGATAACTCAGTCCAAGTTTGGGGGATGACACACATCTACATGTGAGCTTGTGCATTTTGTGAATTTTTTTTTTTAAAAAAAAAAAAAAAAAAAACCAAATTTTGGATAGAATTTCAACCCGTCACTTGATGAATTGAGCATGGTTAACGTGAATACATGGTATGCATTCTCTATCAATTTGGTTTTTAATGGCTATACACGCAATTCCTTGTTTGTGGGACCCTAAACATGACTAGATTATCTTTAAGATGTTCACATACGCACATAAATCAAGGGTAGAGGCGTTGAGTGGGCAACCATTTTGAAACACTTAAAGGCTTGATCCCGAAAAATATCGACTTAGAATTTTCACAAGAGTTATGAGTTGAGAATGTAGCTTCGTATGTTTAACAATAATAAAAAGAGGTGAACATTGGTATGACTGCAAAGGTCAGGCTTAATAGATACTGGGGGCGAATGGCACCATGCCTAGAATACTGTACTATTAAGCTAATTTGAGCTAGAGCTCAAGCCAATGCAAGTGTTAAGTGAATAAGGATCTAGTTTGATTTTGTGGCCTTTGACACTCGAGCGATTAAGCCCTTAGGAATGTCTCTACATTTGATACCCGAAAGCCGTCTGGTTTAGGAGTTATTGGCCTAAAGCTCGTTACACGGGTGTCATAGAAAGCCTAAGAGGATCGAACATTGCACATGGTCTAGCCTCTAATGTTTTGAGTTGAAAGTGCATAAGTTAAAGTCGAAAGTGGAATGAAGTGATGAATTTTTAAGTGGCTATGAAGTTGTATTCAATTCTCGTACCATGTGAATAATCAAAAGTTGATAAATATGGGGTTAATGCTTGAAAAGTGGTAAAAATGCCACTCAACTATAATACCTGAGATTTATTACACTACACCCTTAGGATGATCTTTTCGATGTTAAGGCGTAACATGAGCAAGTGGGTGACGTGTATATATATGTAACTTGAGCTTAAACAGGTGAATTCATACCATTGTGTGCTATTAATCATTGTAATTTACGTTGAGTGATCGGGGCGGAAAATCTTTCGATTTTGTGGGTATATCGTCTGCAAACCCTCACGAGACTATAACTCGTCCTTTGAGGTAACTCAAGGGTTCAAAGGCTTGTTGCATTCGCTAAATGCAACCGTTTACTCCACGAAAGTGAGTTAGGTAGTTTTCTTTTTGTTTCTCTCTTTGATTGATGATTTTTCCTTATCTTAGAACTCTTATTGCTCGAGGACGAGCAATTGATAAGTGTGGGGGTGTTGATAAGAGGCATTTTTACGTGTTTTTAAGCCCATGGGACTTATGCTATGGATTCATTTATTGACAAAATCATGCCACATTTGCGTTTAAGCGGGGTGTTAAGTGATTACAGGTGATAAATTTGAGCATACGAAGAAACGAGGCGAAAAACGACCTATAAAACAAGTTCAGGACAAGATGCAAACAACGTCAACATTCTGCTGTCCACGCCTAGGCGCCGTCCAGTCCACGCCTGGGCGCCGTATCTGCATTAGTTTCCACGGTTGAGCGCTATTTCTGTATGTTTAGAGACCGAATTGGATGAAGTTCCCTTCTACAATGTTGTAGAACTATATGTTAGCTTCAAATGAGGACTTGAATCATCCAAATCGGAGTTTCGTGGAGAGAGTTATGAATAAACTACGATTGCTGCGCAGGACACATTGCATTTAATCTCAGCATTCTGTCAACGGCGCCCGAGCGCCGTCATGCCCGCGCCTAGGCGTGACCACACCCGAGTTTTGATTCCTTTCAGCCAAAATTTCATCATTTGATGGTGGAATGGAATATTTAAAGCCAAGAGGTCATCACATGTGTGGAGGGGATGTCATAAGTGTGTTTATTGGTAGATCTACTTTATGGAATTTTATACTACACACTTTAGAGTAGTGGAGACTCACACTAGGGAGATCATCATTTCTTGTCTTCTTAAGCCATCTTCTTGGTTCTTGACCGAGGACACCTTGGAGGGGGAGGCAGCTGATCATCACTCTTCACCCATCATCATTCAATCACCATCTTTCATCACTTTTGGAGGGGAGCAAAGAGAGAGGAGCTAAGGATTGAAGTTCAAAAGCAAGGATCCATCATCAATCAATTGAGGGAGTTTTAATTGCTTGCATTTACATGTTTATTTCCATGAGTATGTATATGTTTGTATTAGATTTTCTTAAGGCCTTGATGAGAGGCTAATATTGTAGAACTAAGGCCATGTGAAGGCCAATTTATGAATCAATATATGTGAAGTGAATTTTCGTATTAATTCTCATATTGCTTCGTGTGTTGATTTTGAGCTTTTATTACAATCATGTGCTTGATCACCATATGCTTGCTATCTTGCCTAGTCTAGTCATTCGAGAGAAGATAGATTAGGGTTCAATGGAATCAACTCATCATCCGAAACTAATGTGGAATTGCCCCTAGACATAGGTAAAGATTTCCGGTGCGGTTAGCCGGATTTATCTGGGGAAACTCTAGAACGTTAATGCGTGGTTATTGATTAGATTCTCGGATAGACATATTTAGAGAACCATCAATTAATTATAGGATTATTATGTGCCGAGACATCGGGTAATAATTATCTAAGGAATTTCCACCAAAGCAATAGGAGTTTAATAATTCGAAGAGTAGCTCATCTATATTGACGAGTAGATTCGGTTGTAGCATGTGCCTTAGTCATTTTATCATACGTGAGATTTAATCTATAGTTCGTTTCTCTTTGGTTCTTCACTTGCTTACTCGTTTTATTGCAATTTACTTTTGTCCATTTTCATTAATCATAAACTAAAATACCAAGTCTCCGTGGTTCGACAACCCGGACTTCTCGTCCACTTTTATTACTACACACGACTAGTGCACTTGCTATTATAGCACGTTAGCTTTTAGCGTGTCAATAGCTCACTTTGCAACTATTCATTCATGAATTCAACGAAATAGAGAGAAAAAGGGAAAATAGCATACAAAGGCTCGAAAAATTACACACACCAAAAATGAGCTAATCGTGCTCTAAAAGATCATGAATTAATGCATTTTTACTCAAGATTTATTGATTTATTAGTTATAAGGAGGTCTACATCATAGTCACATGTTTAGTTAAGACGTGCTCAATATGAACTCATCATTGACTACCAAATCTAATCCAAAACCAAGTAAAAATCTAAATACAAACGAACACAGATTACGCCAAATCTCCTTAGGGCAAGAATAAATTGGGAAGAATGACCCACCCCCAACTTATCTAGAACAATGTCTCCAATGGGCGGGGAACACATGTAAAATAAGATGGTAGGAATACTTTTCTAAGGAATTGAGGGCGCACGAACATCCAAAAGGTGATTGGGGAAGACATTGAGAAGAGTCGACATGACAATTCTTTTGCGGAGATATAATCAAGCCAACATAAAAACATCAACAAGCTTGAGAAACATATATAACTAAGCAAAAAAAAAAAAAAAAACTAAAGAAGCGAAACAACGAAAACAAGCCAAAAGCGGAAAGCAATACATCAAACATGATAACAGTAAAAACGTGGGTTGCCTCCCATGAAGCGCTAGTTTAAAGTCATTAGCTTGACTCCTTTGTTGTGCTTAACCAATACCAGTAAGGTCAGTTTCATGATTTTCCTTCATAGGTATGATCGACAAGGTCCTTTTCCACCACATTCCTTAATCGATCTTTGAACACCTTTTATAGACTCAGCTTGAAAAACAACATTAGTTGAAGAAGACAATTAAAAGTCACTGAAAACATCAAATAGTACTGTTTCATCTCCAACAGTAAATGTAAGTATTGGTCCCAAGTGGCATACGAAAGGGTCTAGAAGCGGGGTTGAATAGACCCTGAAGTCTTTTCGACTTCAAAAATTTCGTATTAAAATTCGATTTGGAAGCTTGAAAATGTAGGCGCTTGTTTGAGCGTCTACTTGAAGACTGTTTTGATAAAGTTAATTTAGACTCAATATTTGAATACTATAATCAAGTAGGTTTAAGCGTTCAATTTTTTAATTAGGGTTAGCACATCAGAATGATTTTAAGTCTTCCTTTTGAAGGTTTTAGCGTCACACAGTTTTCCTTAGTTGCTTAGCTTTGAATGATTTTATCAATGTGTTTACTTAACCGATTATGCAATGATATGATAATAATAAAATGACAATAAAGTAAAGAACACAAAGTTTGAAAGGTTCGTTGAGTGGTGTAATCCCAACTACGTCCTTCTTTTCCTTGAACACTTGGAGGCAATCCACTAAAAGATTCTCGAAGAATCACACAGAAACTTCCACACAATAGGGAGAGATTGATATTGATGACTTGAGCTCCTTGGTCACACAGATTTCTGCTACAAGACACTTATATCCTCTTGCTTCTTTCACCCAGAAATAACGCAAGTATCCAAATTTGACTTCACATAGATTGCGAGGCTTGGATGGGGTTTTTCTAACAGTTTGTTTGATTTGGGAAAGTTCAAACAACTTGGAATATCTCAATAATAGTGTAAGGTTGTTCTATGAAGAGGTTTTAGATATTTTCGACTGCCTTGGAATGTATAGAAAAGCTTTGAGGAATTTTGGCTATGAAAAATTGTAAGTTTTTCTCTCAAGTAATTTCAGCAAAATTTTGGTTTTATGTCCATGAACGTTGTTGTTAGAGTTTGTTGAAGGGTACTATTTATAGAGATTTCTTGGGAACTGTCCGTTGGATACATGTAGGCGCGTGTCTCTCACGCAGTGCGTTAAATAGACCTTTTTCTGACATTCCTGAATTTCTGTTGGTTCCGATTGGACAGGAGCAGGTTTTGAACTCTGATTTCTGACAGTCTAGTCAAAATGTGGCTTGTCCACAAGTTATAATAGTTTATCACATTTAATGCACTTATCAGGCATTTAATGCGTTTTGAATTTATTTCCGATTGGAAATAAATGTCCGTTGATGATTGCATTTAAGTCCTTCATGACTTGAGAATTTATTTCAGGTGAATCCCTTCGTTGAACGCTTAAGCACTTGATTTATAACTCCTAAAATAGATCTATAGAGCTTGACGGATGCTAAGAACAAATCTCCATCTTCACTTGATTTCAGATGCTGATCTTCAACTTTATCGTTGATAGACTCACCTAGAATTCTATCATTGACTTGGTATCTAATACTTAGTCTAAAATCTACAAAGATAAAAATTACAAGCGTAACAAAATTACATCTTTCAGACGCTTATACAAATCTTCTAATAAAGTATAAACTTACATTTTATTTGAGGTCTAACATAAAATCCTAATTATCATCATCAAAGCATCTAACAAGAAATTCCTAACAATTTTTCCCTTTTTGATGATGACAATACTTACTCTTTTATAGTTCAAGAGTTAGACAACCAAAATATAAAAGTTAGCGTTAAAAGGTTAGTTAAGCCTCAACGAGATGTTTTAGCTGGAAATGCACTTCATTATATATCGATAACAGCACAAGCATTTACAACTAAAAATCTGAAAAATAAAAAGACAAGAATATCGATAATGCAATGCTAGAACTCTTATTGTCCTGATTGAGCGTTGTATCTACTAATCATTTCAGCCTTGATCGCTTCAGACAGGTTTTCTTCAAGAGTAATCATTGCAGCATGATCTTTGTCTATGATCTGTCCTTCTTTTGTTTGTCTCTTTTGATAAGCCACATAACGCTTATCCCACTTGGATGGGTCGATGCCAATGTGCTTTAGACATATCCTGAACGCTCTGTTAAAATCTATCATCTTCTTCTCCTTACCTATACGCTTGGGATCAGTAGGCTCTGGAAGAGGCGCTCGTTCAATAGGAACGTCAAATTGTTCAAGCCACGCTTGAGAAGGAACTGGCAGATCGACTCTTTACGCTATCAGAGGAAACCTTGACATTCTACTGGGCGCTCCAGAAGCAGCTACCCATGAGGGGTATCTTTGCTGCATTTTTAGCGGAGGAGGAGGAGGGAGTATCATTGGATCACTTCTTTATCTTACCGCTAGTAGACCTGATATTATGTTTTCGGTATGCATGTGAGCACGATTTCAAGCTGATCCTAAAGAGTCACACTTAATTGCTACCAAGAAGATCTTTAAATACCTAAAAGGCACACAAAATGTGGGTTTATGGTATCCAAGGGACTCTCCTTTTGAACTAATTGGTTATTTAGACGCAGATTTTGCAGGATGCAAAATAGATAGAAAGAGTACTAGTGGTACATGTCAATTTCTAGGTGATTGACTAGTTTCATGGCATAGTAAGAAACAACAGTCCATAGCGACTTCTACCACTGAGACAGAATATGTAGCTGCTAGAAGCTGTTGTGCACAAATCCCTTGGATGAGGCAACAACTTAGAGATTATGGAACAATCCTAGGTCCTACCCCAATCCATTGTGATAACCAAAACGCTTTAGCTATGACCCAAAATCCAGTCCTTCATTCTAGAACTAAACGCATTGACATTCACTACCATTTTTTTCGTGACTATGTTCAAAAGAAAGAATATCTCCATGCACTTCATCGGTACTGACAAACAACTGGCAGATATCTTCACCAAAGCACTCAACGAACAACGTTTTCTCACTTTGGGAAGTGAATTAGGTATGATTAATTTAAACAGCTAAATCATAAAGCATCATATTTTATAGGCATATAATTTAGGAGGAATTCACTTTATTTTTATGTCTAAAGCGTTTTTCAAAATTGAAATGAGTTATCAATTTTAAGGGGAACTTTAAAATTGTACTTATTCCAATCTATGAACGAGTGTGATCAAAAATGACTTTGAAAATTTTATGCATTGATCACTAGCGTTTATCTTTCATGCATGAAAAAATCAATCTCTAACAAAATTAATTGAAAATGTTTTTTAAAGATCGGAAGTGATTGATTTTTATCAAGAAGACTTCAGCGTTAAAAGATTCCCACTTTAACGCTAAGTAACTTTCTCTGAAAATCATGCATAGTTTTCATCGCTTAAAGGTAGCGTGTGGATAAGTCCAAAAGATGAGATTTGACAACTGCCCACACGTGCCTATCAAATCAAACTGACGGTTAATGGTTCTTATCTAAAAACTAGGCAGTTCAGTAACTACACCTGTCTGAGTACGTGTCAGTGTACTATCAGGCGCGTGTAATTCACGCTAAAAATTTCAAAATTATTCAAACATTTTAAAAAAGTAACTGCGGATTTCAAACTTTTATAATTCACAGCTGTTATCCTATTTTACCGCACTTTTTGACATCTGTCTTTATGAGTAAACGACTCAGATTAAATGTTTGAATTTTCAAAATTAATGATTTAACACATGGCATTAATCCAAGCAACTGAGGAGCTATTTTTTGCCTCTATTTAAACCCTCCATGATTTTACAGAAAAGCTTTATCACTTCTAAACTTTCCTTGCTGTAAAATCTCTCTCTCTCTCAAGGCAAAAGAGTTTTTCTTAACTCTCAGAAAGCTTTAACCTATCATTAATGGCGCCACCAAAGTCTTCAAAATCCTCCAAATCGACCACCGAAAAATCTTCTAAATCTCAGAAACCAGTCACTGTTAATGCTGGATTTCTTGTGAACTGGGACTATCTCTTTGATAACCAGAACTTTCCTCTTAGGACTGTTCTTCCTCTTGTCCAAGAATCTGGTTTACGCAAAATGATTACCTCACATTCAAACATTTATGAGGAAGAAACCCTTTTCTTCTTCAAGAACGCCAAAATTTCTGACGATGGAAACTCCATTTCCTGTGTTTTTCCGTTTACCAAAGAGACCTTTGTTCTCACTCCTCATCTTCTATCTTCTTTACTACAACTTCCAAATGATGGTGGAGAAGTTGAAGACGTCACTCTTGGCGACGCCACCAAGGTTTGGGCACTATTCAAGAAAGATGACATTGAAGCTGCTTATGAACCTAACTTTAAGAAGAATGACATGAAGGGCGAATATGTCATTCTGGTTGACATATGCTCGAAGATGATCGAATGCAGAAAGGGAAGCTTCGATAAGATCTCCAACGTTTAGTACGAGATGATGGTAGCCATTCTGACCAAGTTGAAGATTAATTGGTCGCTTTACGTATTTAATCGCTTTAAAGCAGCGATGGCTGAGTCAGTAAATCCCAAGCCTTATGGGATTATGTTAAGTTTAGTTTTAAGAGCTAGCGGTTTTGTCAACACTGCTGGAAAGAAAGTCCCAGCGCTTAAGTTCTACTGGAAAAACACGGTCGGTGAACTGCTCAAACCCAAGCGTCAGGGTGGAGCGTCTGTTCCCAAGGAAGAGCGTGCGGAAGGTATTGTTCACAACGATAATGAAGAGCAAGCAACATCGTCTTCATCATCTTCATCAGAAGAAGAATTGGCGGTTAATCGACCAAAATGCAAAATCACTGAGCCAACCAAGCCTGCCAAGAAGCAGAAGAAGAAGGAGACCCAAAAGAAGAAATCTCCATCTCGTCCTCCTAAATTGCCCTCTCCCCCTCGTGCCTTTGTTATTTCTCCAGAAGAAGAACAGGCTAAAGAAGAAGAAGTGTCATTAGCACGCAAGCGATCCACGCCAGGAGGATCCACTAGCGTTCCCTTCGAGCCAGCGCTTGAAGCACAAGCAAGTGTCCCTTCTCCTTCTCTTTCCATTTCTGAATCTGCTTTTATTCCCAATGTTAGAGTATATGCCCTCGAATGCCATAAAGAGGATAGATTTATAGGGCATGAACATTGTAACTAAACTACGATTTTTCTATTAATATAAGGCAGTTGATTGTTGTTTTTTTATAGGCATTTATAAGGTGTGAATAAACAACGTAAAGTCCTTAATGACAAGGCAAACCTTCTACCTCCTATGGGATAGGAGGAAAGGCACTAGAATGGTTTGACCCTTGACATCTAAAAGGGTTCGCAAGTCTGAGAAATATTGATTGGGCATCAATAGTGAATAAAGACTTGTATGATGTAAGTTTCGGCAGAGAAAGTGCCAGTCGTACACTATGGAAATGTTAGTGAGAACTTATATCATAGACGTGTCAGTTGGACTGATATGTTCGAACACGGCTCGCATCAGTTCATCGCATGGGTATTCACTCATTGACAGTCAATGATGAAACTGATAAGTAGTGATAGGTACGTGTGAACCTCTGACCTGAGAAATCGAGTTGAAGATGTACTTGTGACATCAAGTCTGTAATTAGAGTAGTTAGATTCAAATCACCTATTGGTGGAATCGACCTCGAAGTGCGACTTGATGGGCAAGTAGCACTGTTATTTGATTTGCAATATGGAATTTATTCTCTCATAAGTGAATGAGTAAAATATCCTATGCAATCATGAATAAGTGAGGATGAAAGTCTTTGGCCAAAGCATTTGAATACCTCGACTTATTATGAGCTTAGGCATATGGTTAAGTTATATGAGTTTGACTTTAAACCATGACTCTTACTTGACTGGGATATAAGAATAAAAGGTTTATACACGTACGGTATTCACGGCGTAAAGGTTTGGAATGATCCTATTCATTCGTTCTCAATTGGGTTACGGTGTGAGCCACGATACTGGCTAGGTGTCACTCACACCCCTTTGGATTCCTTCCAATTGCCTTTTGAGATGAGCCTAAAGAGTCGCGCTTAAAGGAAGTGCAAAAGTAAAAACATGGGAAAAAGACTTGAGAGAAATTCACAGCATTGGATGCCGTAATTAATTAATTAATTATTGGATAATTTAATTAATTAAATAATTTAATGAGTTAATTAATTTCTTGGAGAAATTGAATTATAAATTAATTAGGAATTGAATTAATTGGATTATCAATTTATTTATTGGATAAATAAATTATCCGATTAATTAATTAGCAAGCAAGACGAAGGCTTCCGAGCCCACTAAGGGGGGCCAAATGGACGCCCAAATAGGGCTCTTGCATGCTAGTGTTATTGTTTCATAATGATATAAATATATCACAAGGTGAACAATAATACAAGGCAACTTACATAACTTTCTCTCCAAGAAAAAGTCTCCCACCTCTCTCTCTCTCTCTCTAGCCGTCTTTGACAAGGAAGAAAGTAGGAGTTTTTCGTTTTTGATTCCGGCGTGACGAATTAGAGACGTTGGCAAATTCGGTGTTAGAGAAAAGGATCACGTTCAGAAATCAACATACGCAAGAACGGTAATTTTTCTATACACAATTAAACACGAGGATTAGGGATGATTCGGGCTTTGAGAATTAAATTTACTTTCCACTTCGTTTTATTCGTATAATTCTCAACACCCAATCCAGAGCCTGCTACACCTTTTGAAAAGGCAAAACTCTTTCAGGGTAAGTACTTGTGAAGAACAACGTATTTTTATCCTTTCCTCGTTATCTTTCTTTAACGATAGGATAAATCTCTTACAGATTGAATAGATCATGATATTCAGTATGTACTGAATACTTTGTATGCTTGCAAAATCCCTATTAAAGTTGTTCCCCTCACTTCTTTCCTCGATTTAGATCCTGAAGAAGTTGTCCCGGAGCCTGAGGAAACTGTACCAATTGTTGAAACAAAACAAGCGACTAAGTTAGTCGATGATAGTCATCAGGGTAAGCATTGTAGTCTTTTATTTATGATTTCTACTTAGTTGAAATTTTGCTTGCTTTTCTCAAATGCTTGCTTGTATCAGCTCAAAATGCTCCAGACGCTGATGCACCTCCACCTTCAGAGGTTCCTGTTGAAGTGGATGTCGATATGGCAAAGGTTGTGGATATCGCTAAGGATGTAGCTCAAGTCCTTCCTGACGCTGAAACATCTCCTGTCAGTGAAGTGACTGTGCACGCTGAGAGGTCGATAGAAGTGGCCCCTATCCCAACCGAATCAATTGCTTTTGTCCCCACTCCAACCAGATCTCCTCCTCGTGTCATAAATTTCTTTCCCCGTGGCTATGATGCAAATGACGAGTTTTACTTTGCCACTAGGGAGTTTGACACCAGGCAATTGGTAGATATGGAGATAAACTTTCAAAATACTCTCCACAGGACTGATGTCTCTAATTCTGATAAGTTCGATTTTTTCGAGCGTTTCGATGATCTGGTTCTCTACTCTCTTGAGCATCTTCAATCCCGTCTTGAGTATATTAGGCGACCAGCGTTCAATATGACAGAATTTGACGAGAAACGTTTCAATTTTACTGGCCATTCTGAAGAATCCTTTTATCCTTTGCGCCAGAACAAGATTGTCATCAAGAATCCCCATATGGGTGATTGGTTGAAGAACCCTGATGAAGAAATTCTTAACAGAATTGGATACTCTGCCTATCCCAAAGTCGTTCATTCTCCTCAGAGTGCTCTATCCCCAAAGTCTCTCAAGTTATGGAAAGGTAAAGGACCAGTTGTCGCTGAGCGTCCCAATCCTATTAACACTTGGATAGAAGATGAAGCCCGCGAGTATCTTGCAAGATTATGGGCTGAGGACTATGATGAAGAAATAGAACGCTTTGAGAAATTTCTAGCCGCTAGAAAAAAACAGAAGAAAGTTGACAAGCTTGGTAAGCGATGGATGATGGATATCGCAAGATGCGCTGAAGAGTTTGTGTTGCATTTCTACACGATAGACAAACTTGTGAGGTATCCATTCTTGTTTCAATTTGGAGTAGATTACAGATGTAGAGGTTTTTCTGTGTTTCTACTCGAGCAACACAAGAATCTGGTGGGCAATATTAGTGACTTGTCTTATTATAGATAGTCAATACAACACTATATTCGCCAACATCTAGCTTTAGTCGCTTAGGGAGGACGCTATGTTTATCATCCGTCTCAAGATTTTGTACAGCGTATTTTTCCTGATCTGAATATTTTGGTCTGAATAACTTCAGAGGGTATAATCTTCACCCTGCTTTTGTATGTGAACAGAACGTTCAAGTGGCCAAGAAGATTTTGCTAATCAGGTCAGTGGACCAAGAGGCTGCTCAAGCGCTGATGCCTGTTATATTGGACTTTTACAATTCTTACATTTAGGAGTTGATATGCCAGAGGATGTGCAATTTGCAATGAAGAGTGCGAAGATGCTATATTCTTTATTCTGCAGACCAACCTCATTAGTCCGAGACATGTGATGGAAGCGATTGGCCCCCTTTGTGTCATTGATGTTGAGACTCTTTCTCCCTAAGTGGAGATTGTTGAGATGTTAGAGGAACAAGCTCCGGCTATGGAAGTCGCTCAAACTGACGTTGATATGCAAGTTTTTTATCCTAGCGCTTCACTAGTCGAGGTTCCATCTGTTGCTCAAGTTGTAGAAATTGATGTTGCGACTCAATCTGTTGAGCAAGCGATTGAAGAGGTGCAAGCTGAGCTGCATAAAGTTGATGAGAATGAACCTCTTATTCGTAATCAAGCTAAAGGCAAGGCTCCTACAGTGATGCCTTCTCAAGCACAATCTTCTTCCAGCGATTTATCAGACTCTGACTCCGAAAGTGATTAAGAGGCTAGAGATCATTTCAGAAAAGCAGTTCAAAATTCTCTTGGTAATATCACAGGCTCGTGTTCTCGTTTGGAAGAGCGAAGCACTTCAATGCTTAACCAAGTAGAGAGAATTCTTCACGCTGACATGAGTAATGTCAACAAGCTTACAATCACTATGATGAATAGTATCGCTCCTCTTGTCAAAGAAATTTCTGATGACTTTAATCGGACACTAGCCCAAAATGCATCCGCTGATACTGAGCGACATACTTCTTCCAATTTGGTCTCTCAAAGTATCGTTGAGCAAGTTGTTCTTTTGGTAGATGAAGTCAAGCTTCTTCGCCGGGACATTATTGAATTAAAGACCTTCCTTGATGATGCCAAGAAGGGGGAAGATCTAAAAGAAAAGTCCCAGTCCAAAGCATTGAAGGAGCCAATCTCTAAAACGGATAACAAGCATTGGCAATCCATGTTCGAAGAAATAGTGAGCATAAAAAAAATGCTTACTAAGAAGCGAAAGCCGAGATACTATCAAGGCAAGCACTTGCTTCCGGACTTCGATGTTAACTTTTTAGAGAGTATGGGTTTTCATTCATACGCAGGACCTCTTAGAAGACCTCACAACTGAAAATCCACCAATGATCAAAGACAAGACATCTATCATGACTTGATCCGAGAACTTGGAATCCCTCCGAGGGATTAGGTGGAAAGATTATTGGAGCAGAACGAAAGCGCTAGACAGAGAAGGCATGACTATGATGAAGTTCAACATACCACTATGATAGACGGGGATAGACTTCTTCTGGACTTAGCGAATGAAATCTGCCAGGAAGAGGCAAAGAAGAAGCGACAAAAAAGATGATTGCTTATATTTTTCTTATATGTTTCTGTTGTCGCTTTAAATTGTTTACTTTCAGTATAAATCATGTATGCTTATCTTTCATATAAATGAATGAATGATTTATCGCTGAAACAACTTGTTGAGGCTAATCTAACATTAGCTAACATTACTAACTTTCCAAATGCTAACTTATGATTATTCTTTTGACTTTTCTTTGAACTCTTAGTCTATAAAAGAGTTAAGGTCTTGATATCATCAAAAAGGGGGAAATTGTTAGGTAATTTCATGTTAGATGTTTTGATGATGACAAGATAAGATTTTATGTTATACCCCAAAAGAATGTAAGTTTATATTTTTATAGAACATTTGTATAAGGGTTTGAAAGGTTGTAACTTTATTAAGCTTGTAATTTTTATCTTTGTAGATTTTAGATTAAGTATTGGATACCAAATCGCTAGTAGAATTCTAGGCGAGTCTATTAGAGGTAAAGTTGAAGATCAGCGTCTGAAATCAAACAAAGATGAAGATTTTGTTTTAAGCCACTGCCAACCGCTATGGACTATTTCAGGGCTTATGAATCAAGCAATCAAAGTAACTAAGAGATTAAAAAGATCAGATTCACCTGAAATAAATTCTGAAGTCACTAAGGACTTAAATGCAATCATTTAACGGGCATTTATTTTCAACGGGAAATATATTCAAATGCATTAAGATAAGAGCATTAAATGTGATAAGGACAGATTGTATACGGAGCAAGCTACCTATTGGCTTAGACTATCAGAGTTTCAGAGTTCAAACCTGCCACATCAAATCAGTACAACAGGATTTCAGGAATGTCAGAGAAAAAGTATGACTCACTCGCGCGTGAGAGGCACGCTCCCACATGTGTCCAACAGACAAATCCCAAGAAAATGCCTATAAATACCTTACCTCAGTAAACCCTAAAAAAACATGCACATACACAAGAAAGTCAAAACTTTGCTGAAATATTCTCTCAAGAAAAGCTTAGAAACTCCATAGACAAAATTCTTCCAAGCTTTCTACATACATTCCAGACAGTCGTAGATATCTCAAACATCTTCAAAGAAGAACCATATATTATTATTGAGATATCCTAAGTTGTTTGAACTTCCTAAAATCAAACAAACCTGTGATCGAAACCCTCAACCCCAACTATCTGTGTGAAGAAGAAGTTGACTCTGCAAGTAGTATTTCTAAGTGAGAGAAGCTTGTTGGTGAAGATCTTCATTGGTGCTGAAGTCTGTGTGATCAAGGAGCCCAAGATCATCATCCCCACCTCTATTTTGTAGAAGCCTCTGTGTGATCCTTCGATAATCAATTTAGTGGAATTCCTCCAAGTGTTCAAGGAGAAAAAGGACGTAGCTGGGATTACATCACCCAGTGAACCTTATAATTCTTGTGTTATTTATTATTTTATTGTCTTACTTTATATTTTATCATTTACTCTGAAAACGACAAGTAAAACTGATAAGGAACTATTTGACCAAAACGAACGCTAAAGCTTTAAAATCATTTCCGCTGTGCTAACCCTGATTAAGCGATCTAAGCTTTACCCTACTTTGGTAAATTGCTAAAATCACTAAGCCTAAGTTATCTTTACTGTAGCGCCTGACCTAGCACTCAACTTCCTAAGCGTTCAAATCTTTAAAAAGTGATACGAATTTTTGAAGTCGAAAAAGACTTCAAGGTCTATTCAAACCCCCCCCTCCCCGCTTCTAGACCCTTTCGTATGCTACTTGAGACCATCAACCATCATCTGGAACTGCAGTGGGGAAACCTTGTCAAATGTTCCCACTCTGCATCCAATAAACTTGCTGCAAAAATCAGCCAACAGTCTATACTTCGGGACTATGTCTTTCTTCTCGAAGTGGGGCTTGTATTGTGCATCATCATATGCACGCTTCTTCGATCTGTTCATTTGTAATAGAATCCAAAGCCTCACCCTGGTTGGGCATCTTTAAATTCTGGGCAATGGAGTCTGCAGAAAGAATGAATTCTTTTGGAGCAATCTTCTTTGAAAAAGAGAAGAGGCAAGAGATAGAATTCTTGTCCTCTGAAAGCTTGCCGTTTTTCCAGAAAGTATTTACTTCATTAGCAAAGTAGTATGAGTATTTCGTCAGGAATGTTTGAAGCCCAGCCTCGGCAACAGAATCCAGTATATCAGTCATATTGATTTGGGTTTGCTCATGCAGATATTTCCAGTCCACCACAAGGCCTTAAGTAACCTTGATGGTGTCCTCAGTAACATTAACAGATTTCTTTGGTGCCATTTGAAAGTTGTTTTTGCAAGAAAGTAGAGATTTTTTTGAAAGAGAGAGAGAGAATAGTTTTGCAGAGAGCTTGTGTGAGAAGTAAGTAATTTTCTGCAAAAATTTGTTTTAAATGACACAGTTTGAAGATTTTGAAAATTGTGTCTTTCTCGTCTCATTAAGATTTTAACACGTGTAATCTCATCCTTTATTGGTTTTTACTACGGATGCGAGTTCTTTGCAAGTGAGTGAAGTTACATTTGGTAACTCCCATATATATGAGTGAAGTTACATTTGGTAACTCCCATATATATAATATTTGACGTCCAAGTAAAAATTTAAGAATGTTTGTGATGGTCCCAAGTGGCATACGAAAGGGTCTAGAAGGGAGGGGGGGGGGTTGAATAGACCCTGAAGTCTTTTTCGACTTCAAAAATTCGTATTTCTTTTAAAAGATTAGAATGCTTAGGAAGCTGAACACTAGGTTAGGCGCTACAGTAAAGATAACTTAGACTTAGTGGTTTTAGCAATTTACCAAAGTAGGGTAAAACTTAGATCGCTTAATCAGGGTTAGCACAGCGGAAATGATTTTAAAGTTTTAGCGTTCATTTTGGTCAAATAGTCGCTTAACAATTTTACTTGCTTTTTCTAAGTAAATGATGAAATGTAAAGTAAGACAATAAAGAAGTAAATAACACAAGAATTATAAGGTTCAATGGGTGGTGCAATCCCAGCTACGTCCTTCTTCTCCTTGAACACTTGGAGGAATTTCACTAAATTGATTATCGAAGGATCACACAGAGGCTTCTACAAAATAGAGGTAGGGATGATGATCTTGGGCTCCTTGATAACACAGACTTCAGAACCAATGAAGATCTTCACCAACAAGCTTCTCTCACTCAGAAATACTGCTTGTAGAGTCAACTTCTTCTTCACACAGATAGATGAGGTTGAGGGTTTCGATCACAGGTTTGTTTGATTTTAGGAAGTTCAAACAACTTAGGATATCTCAATAATAGTATATGGTTCTTCTTTGAAGATGTTTGAGATATCTATGACTGTCTGGAATGTATGTATAAAGCTTGGAAGAATTTTGGCTATGGAGTTTCTAAGCTTTTCTTGAGAAAATATTTTAGCAAAGTTTTGACTTTCTTGTGTATGTGCATGTGTTTTTAGGGTTTGCTGAGGTAAGGTATTTATAGGCAGCGTGCCTCTCATGCGCGAGTGAGTCATACTTTTTTTCTAACATTTCTGAAATCCTGCTGCACTGATTTGATGTGGCAGGTAGGAACTCTGAAATTCTGATAGTCTAAGCCAATAGGTAGCTTGCTCCGTATACAACTTATCACATTAAATGCTCTTATCATGCATTTAATGCATTTGAATTTATTTCCGTTGGAAATAAATGCCCGTTAAATGGTTGCATTTAAGTCCTTAGTGACTTCGGAATTTATTTCATGTGAATCTGATCTTCTTGATCGCTTGATTCGTAAGCCCTAAAATAGTCCATAGCGATTGTCAGTCGCTTAAGACAAAATCTTCATCTTCGTTTGACTTCAGACGCTGATCTTCAACTTTACCTCTAATAAACTCACCTAGAATTTTACCAGCGATTTGGTATCCAACATTTAGTCTAAAATCTACAAAGATAAAAATTACAAGTTTAATAAAGTTACAACCTTTCAAACGCTTATACAAATGTTCTACGAAAATATAAACTTACATTCTTTTGGGATCTAACATAAAATCCTATCTTGTCATCATCAAAACATCTAACATGAAATTTCTTAACAGTTTGAAATTTTCAGAGTGTGATGGCGCTTATGATATACTGACACGTATATAAACACGTGCTAACTCTAAACCATCATTTTAAAAATTTTTAAATTTACCCGCCAGTTTGATGTGATAAGAGCATGTGGATAAAGGTCAAAATAAATCTTTGAGTCTATCTATCACGTCACTAGTCATTTAAAAGTTATGCATAAATTTTATAAAAAGTTTATATTAAGTGTTGAAGGGAATATCTTCAACGCTTAACATATACCATTTGTTGTATGATTTATGTTGACGCTTGAGATTAAATTCTTTTTATGTTTGAGCGTCCAACATATCATGCAAAAATAATAATAAGCGTTGATGATCTATGCATATAAAAAAATTGTTTTTGATCATTGTCACTTACAAATGTGTACAAGTACAATTTTAAGGTTCCCCCTAAATTTGATAATTTGTAACACTTTTTCAAAAATTTTTAAGACACAAATAAAGTGGATTCTCCCTAAATTATTTGTCTAATGAAAGTATGATGCATAATGATTAAGCGTTCAAAAGAATCATACGTAGTTCACTTTTTAAAGTGAGAAAGCGTTGTTCGTTCAGCGATTTGGTAAAGATATCTGCCAATTGTTTGTCAGTTCCAATAAAGTTCATGGAGATATCTTTCTTTTGAACATGGTCACGAAGAAAATGGTATCTAATGTCAATATGTTTGGTTTTGGAATGAAGAACAGGGTTTTGAGTCATGGCTAGGGTACTTTGGTTATCACAATGGATAGGGGTTGGACCTAGAATTATACCATAATCTCTAAGTTGTTGCCTCATCCATAAAATTTGTGCACAACAACTTCCTGCAGCTACATATTCTACTTCAGCTGTAGAGGTAACTATCGATTGTTGTTTTTTACTATGCCATAAAACTAACCTATCACTTAGAAATTGACATGTACCACTAGTACTTTTCCGGTCAATTATGCATCATGCAAAATCTGCATCTGAGTAACCAATTAGTTTAAATGGAGAGTCCCTTGGATACCATAAGCCCACATTTTGTGTGCCTTTTAGGTGCTTAAGGATTCTCTTGGCAGCAATAAAGTGTGATTCCTTAGGATCAGCTTGAAAATGTGCACACATATATACCGAAAACATAATATCAGGTCTACTAGGTAAGATAAAAAAGTGATCCAATGATACCTCTATAATTAGTGATATCAATCTTCTTCCCACTTTCATCTTTATCTAACTTAAGCATTTGGCTCATTGGAATTTTTGAAGATGATGCATTTTCCATACCGAATTTCTTAATCATATCTCGTGTATACTTAGATTGGTTAATAAATATGCCATCATGGAGTTTTTTAACTTGTAATCCTAAGAAGAAAGTTAATTCACCCATCATGCTCATTTCAAATTGTTCTTTCATGATTTTTGAAAATTTCTCACACAGACGCTTATTAGTAGATCTGAATATAATATCATCAACATAAATTTGGACTAAGAGAATATCTTCGTCATCGGTAATTTTGAATAACGTTATATCAACGCTGCCTTTTGAAAAGCCTTTACCAATAAGGAAAATAGAAAGAGTGTCATACCATGCTTGAGGTTCTTGCTTAAGCCCATATAGTGCTTTATCTAGCTTGTAGACCATACCCTTACCATGGTTGTTGATGAATCCTGGTGGTTGCTCCACATAAACTTCTTCTTGAAGTTTACCATTCAGGAAGGCACTCTTAACGCCCATTTGATACATTGTAAATTTGTTGAACGCTGCATACGTTAGAAACATTCGAATTGCTTTAACACGGGCGACAGGAGCATATGTCTCATCAAAATCAATACCTTCTTCTTGGAAATACTCTTGACAACAAGTCTAGCCTTGTTTCTTATCACAATGCCATTCTCATCCATCTTATTTCTGTAAACCCATCTAGTCCCAATAACTCCTTGGTGAGTTGGCCATGGTACTAGCGAGTAGCGTCCAAACCTTACTACGCTCAAACTGATTAAGCTCTTTTTGCATGGCTTCAATCCAACTGGGATCACTTAACTCTTCATCCACTTTCTTCGGTTCCATCTGAGAGAGGAAGCTTGTGAACATGGCCTCATTGAATGTAGAGGCCCTAGTCCTTACAGGCGCTTCAATATCTCCAATAATATGCTCTGGTGGGTGATCACGTAGCCATAGTCAATCTGGTTGGAATGGGTTAAGAGGTTGAACAGGTGCTTGGTTCACGTACTCAGGCGCTTGGCAATCCTCTTGTGCAGGCGCTTTAAGTTCACAGATTCTACTTTGCTCTTGATGATCATTCCCTTTATGATGATCATCAATCGTAACCTTTGACGCTTGACGACACAAATCTTCAACTCCTACATCATTCACATTAACCTTACTCGGTTCTTGGTTAGCATCATAAAAAACAACATGAATAGATTTCTCAACCTTTGAGTTGATATTATTAACGATACAAAAATTCTTTCCATTTTTGGCATGGCATAGAAAGATTCCCTCATCCGCTTTAGGATCAAATGTCTTTAGGCTTTGGGATCCATTATTATGAATAAAATATTTTGAACCAAAGACTGAAAATATAAAACATTTGGCTTATGTCCCTTCCATAGTTCATATGGAGTTTTCTCATACTGTTTGTTAATCATACAACGGTTTTGAGTGTAACAAGCAGTGTTTATCGCTTCAGCACATAACCTAGGAGCAAGCTTAGACTCTGCTAACATCGTCCTAGTGGCTCCCTTGAGCGTTCTGTTCCGGCGCTCAGAAACACCATTTTGTTGAGGAGTTCTAGGAGCTAAATAATTATAATGTATTTCATTTTCTGCACAAAACTTCTCAACAACTTTGTTAGTAAACTCAGTACCGTGATCGCTTCTTATTCTTGCAACCTTAAGATTTTTCAATGTTTTGAAGTTTCCGAATAAGTGCTGTTTACTTGTCACATGTTTCATCTTTGGATGAAATAAATTGCACCCAAGTAAATCGAGAGAAATCATCTACTATCACCAAAGTATACTTTTTACCGCTCACACTGATCGTTTGAACAGGTCCAAACAGATCTATGTGAAGTTGTTCAAGTTTTCTAGAGGTAGATAGACAAGGTTTTCTCTTGAAAGATGATTTAACTTATTTTTCCATTTGACAAGCGTCACAGAGGCGATCTTTATGAAATGATCCTTTGGGTAATTTCTCTACAAGATTTAAATTTATAAGCTAAGAGATTGTTTTAAAGTTGAGGTGATTCATTTTTCTATGCCATAACCAACCCGTTTTAGATTCACTTTTAACCACAAAACATGTAGGGTTGTTATCTATTGTTGAACCCCAATCTACCAAAAATACATTGTTTGTTCTTTTACCTTATAATTTAGTAGATTTAGTCTAAACGTCATTAATATAGCAACAGTCGCTTGAAAATTTTACTTCAAAACCTTTATCACAAAATTGACTTCTGCTTAAAAGATTATGCTTAAGACCCTCACCATAATATACGTCATTTATCATGACGTTCCCTCTATGCACAGTGCCTATAACTTTAGTTTTACCTTTGGAATTATCACCAAATACAACCTGAGGACCATTGGTAGCTCGATAGTTGATCAAGAGATCCTTGGAGCCTGTCATGTGCCTTGACGACCCACTATCGATGTACCAAACAGATGTATTGGCTTTAGCTCTAGGTACCTGCAATCAAAGGGCAGTTCTAATTCTTCTTAGGTACCCATTTTGTCTTGGGTCCTTCAACGTTAGTAGCCTTGGTTTGAATTAAAACTTTCGGTACCCATATTTACCTGGTCTTCAATACTGGAGGGCTGGTCTTTTTGGATTTCGATTTGTGTTGTGTGTGCTTCTTAGGTGTATAATAATATCCTCGATTATAATAGTAATCTTAATCATAGTCATAATCATAATCATCATAGTACCGATAATATGATCTAGATCTTTGTAGATATTGACGCTGATATTTCCTTGGCGCTGGCTTAGGGTGCACTTTTGGTGCTTGACGTTGAGCGCTTGATTCACAGTGGTAAGGTTTATCATTAGCCTGTTGAGCGTTTGGATGAACTGGTGGTCCCAAGTGGTATACGAAAAGGTCTAGAAGGGGGGGGGGGGGGTTGATAGACCTTGAAATCTTTTTCGACTTCAAAAATTTCGTATCACTTTAAAGATTAGAATGCTTAGGAAGCTGAGCGCTTGGGTTAAACGCTTCAGTAAAGATAACTTAGACTTAGTGATTTTAGAAATTTACCAAAGTAGGGTAACACATAGATCGCTTAATCAGGGTTAGCACAGGGTAAATAATTTTAAAGCTTTAGCGTTCGTTTTGGTTAAATCGTCACTTAGCAGATTTAGCTTGTCCTTTTCAGAATAGATTAAATAATATAAAACAAGACAATAATGAAAGTAAATGACACAAGATATATAAGGTTCACTGGGTGATGTAATCCCAGCTACGTCCTTCTTCTCCCTTTTCACTTGGAGGGAATTTACTAAGTTGATTATCAAAGAATCACACAGAATCTTCTACAAGGTAGTAAATAGGTGAAAATGATCTCGGGCTCCTTGATCACACAAATTTCAGCACCAATGAAGATCTTCTTCTACAAGCTTCTCTCACTCAGAAATACTGCCTGTAAGAGGTTTCCACAACTTTCTCACTTAGATGAAAGGTTGAGGCTTTTATCACAAAGGTTTGTTTGTTTTTGACAAGATCAAACAACTTGGAATATCTCAGTAAGAGTTTAGGTTTCTTTTTTGGAAGATGTTTGAGATATTTGTAACTGTGTGGAATGTATGTAAAAAAGCTTGAAATTTTTTGGCTATGGAGTTTCTAAGCTTTTTCTTTGACAGAGAATTTTAGCAAAAATTTCTTGTGCATGTACGTATGTCTCTCTATTTTTAGGGTTTGCTAGAGTGAGGTATATATAGGAAATTTCTTGGAATTATGTCCGTTGGACACATGTAGGAGCGTGCCTTTCACGCGGCGCATGATTCTACCTTTTCTCTGACATTCCTAAAATCCTGCTAGTTCCGATTGGACGGGAGCAGCTTTGAACTCTGAAATTCTGACAGTCTAGTCAAAAGGTGGCTTGTCCACAAGTCATAATAGCTTATCACATTTAATTTACTTATCAGGCATTTAATGCATTTGAATTTATTTCCCGTTGGAAATAAATGTCCGTTGAATGATTGCATTTAAGTCCTTCATAACTTGAGGATTTATTTTAGGTGAATTTGATGCTAATCACTGAAGTGCTTTGAGCGCTTGATCCGTAAATCCTGAAATAGTCCTTTAGCGTTTGACAGTCGCTAAGAACAAATCTTCATCTTCATTTAACTTCAGACGCTGATCTTCAATTATTTCTCTAATAGACTCACCTAGAATTCTATTAGCGATTCGGTATCTAATACTTAGTCTAAAATCTATAAAAATAAAAATTACAAGCCTAAATAAAACTACAAACTTCCAAACGCTTATACATAGATCTATGAAAACAGAAACTTATATTATATTTAGGGTCTAACATAAAATCCTATCTTGTCATCATCAGAATATCTAACATGAAATTCCTAACAATTTTCCCCTTTTTGATGATGTCAAGACCTTTAACTCTTATAACTCTTTTATAGTTTAAGAGTTTTTAAAGAAAAGCCCAAATGAATATAAGTTAGCGTTAGAAAGTTAGTTAGTTGTTAGATTAGCCTCTACAAGGTGTTTCAGCGTTTAATCATTCATTCATATAATTTCAACAAGGCATACAGATGATTGAGCTGAAAAAGAGATTTAAAATAACAACACATAAAGAAAAAGAAATGAGATATCATCTTCTTTGTCGCTTGGACATTTATTCTCCTTGATAGATTTCATTTGCTAAGTCCAGCAAGAGTCGATCAATGTCTAACATGGTAGTGTACTGGACTTCATCAAAATCATGTCTTCTCTGTTTAGCGCTTTCCTTTAACTCTACAAGCCTTTTCACCCAATCCCTCGGAGGGATTCCAAGTTCTCTGATCAAGTCATGGTATATGTCTTATCTTTGATCATTGGTGGATTTCCTGTTTAAAGGCCTTCTAAGCGGTCCGGCATATGGATGAAAACCCATACTTTCTAAGAATTCGATGTCTAAGTCTGGAAGCCTGTGCCTGCCTAGATAATATCTTGGCTTGCGCTTCTTAGTAAACATTTTCTTTAAGCTCACTATCTCCTTGAACATAGAATGCCAGTGCTTATTATCGGTTTTGGAGATTGATCCTTTCAAGGCTTTGGAAGATAGATGCTTTTCTTTCTCATTTTCCCCCTTCTTGGCATCATCAAGAGAGGTCTTTAAGTCAGCGATGTCTCTGCGCAATAGCCAAACTTCTTCAACAAGTAGAGCGACTTGTTGAGCGATGCTCTGAGCAACGACATTGGAGGAATTGTGCCTTTCAGTATCAGCTGAAGCGTTCTGGGCTAAATGACGATTGAATTCTGCAGAGAGTCCATCGATCAGAGGTGATATGCTGTCCATGATAGCAATAGTACTTTTGGTAGCAGCGTTGGAAATATCACGACTGCGAGTATCAGACATTATTCAGATTTACCTATCAGCGGTGTCAAAAATCTTTGAGCAAGAACCCTCGATGTTGCTTAGCGAGTTCCATACTGCTTGCCTGAAGTCTCGAGTGTCTGAATCACTGTCCGAGTCTTAATCTGAAGAAGAATGCTTAGGGGACGGAATGAGTCCTATGAGCTAGATACAATAGCCTTGCCTTTGGTTTTATCACGAATAAAAGGTTCTTCAGGCTCTGCGGCTATTTCAGCATGAACTTCTTCTATCGCTGAGTCAAGCGTCTGAGTTGCGGTATCAATTTGAGCAACTTGTTCAACAAGAAGAAACTCGACTGCTGGAGCGCTGGGGCAACATCTTGCATATCAGCATTTGTGGTTTGGGCGACTTCCACAACAGGAGTTTGTTCCTCTTCCATTGCGACAACTTCGATTGGAGCAGCTGGATTTTCAACAGTGATGACCCAGAGTGGGCCAATTGCTTCCATTACATGCCTTGGACTAATTAGGTTGGTCTGCGGGATAAAGAATATGGTGTCTTCGCGCTCTTCATTGCTTAGTACAAGTTGCACTCCTTCCGGCAGATCAACTCCTGAAATATAAGAGTTGAAAAAATCTAAAGTGAATGGCATCTATGCTCTAGCACCTTCTTGATCCACTGGCCGAATGAGCGATATCATCTTAGCCACTTGTATGTTCTGCTCACAAAATAGGACTGGGAGCAAGTTGTATCCTTTGAAGTCACTGAGACCAAGACCGAATTGTGGAGTGATTGAAATATCCAAGGACTGAGAATTTTCTTTTATCACTCGGCGCTCATCATAAAATTCAGTCAGTTCGGCATGGTCATTGAAAGGGCTATTATCTTGCTTTGGCAGAATAGGTTGCTTACTCGAGGAAGTATCTTCATTGAGATCAAGAAGGATGCGCTGAACAAAGTTCTGAGTGGAATGACAAATGTAGCGACCTCCCTGAGCGATCAACCTGACATGCTGGCGAATATAGCGTATTGATTGTCTGTAGTAAGGTAAAGCGCTAATATTGCTTACCCAATGCTGGCGCTGTTGGAGAAGAAACAGGGCATAACCTCTACGTCTATAGTCTACTCCGAATTGAAACAAAAATGGATATTTCACGAGTTCTTCCAACATGTAAAAGTGCAACACAAACTCTTCAGCCCATCTTGTAGTATCCATCATCCAACGTTTTCCAAGTTTATTAGCTTTCTTCTGTTCTTTTCTTGCTGCAATAAACTTTTCAAAGCGTTCAAATTCTTCATCATAGTCCTCAGCCCAAACTCTTGCAAGGTACTCACGGGCTTCAGCTTCTATCCAAGAGTTAATAGGATTGGGATGCTGAGCAACAATTGGTCCTTTTCCTTTCCATAATCTTAGAGGTTTAAGGAATAGAGCGTTTTGAGGAGAATGAACGACTTTGGGGTCAGCGGAATACCCAATCCTATTGAGAATTTCTTCTTCTGGATTCTTTGACCAGTCACCCATATGGGGATTCTTGAAAACGATCTTATTCTGGCGCAATGGATAAAAAGACTCTTCAGAATGGCCAGTAAAGTTGAAACGCTTCTTGTCAAATTCTGTCATGTTGAACGCTGGTCGCCGAATATACTCAAGGCAAGATTGAAGACGCTCAAGATTGTAGAGACCCAGGTCAGTGAATCGCTCAAAGAATTTAAACTTATCAGAATTGGAAACATCTGTCCTATGGAGAGTGTTTTGAAAGTTGATCTCCATATCGACTAATTGCTTGGTGTCAAGCTCCATAGCGGCATAGTAGAACTCAACTTCTGCATTGTAGCCATGGGGAAAGAAATCGATGACACGAGGAGGAGATCCGGTTGGAGTGGGAACGAAAGCAATAGTGGTCCCAAGTGGTATACGAAAGGGTCTAGAGGGGGGGGGGGGTTGAATAGACCCTGAAGTCTTTTTCGACTTCAAAAATTTCGTATCACTTTTAAAGATTAGAACGCTTAGGAAGCTGAGCGCTTGGGTCAGACGCTTCAGTAAAGATAACTTAGACTTAGTGATTTTAGCAATTTACCAAAGTAGGGTAACGCTTAGGTCGCTTAATCAGGATTAGCACAGCGAAAATGATTTTAAAGCTTTAGCGTTCGTTTTGGTTAAATAGTCGATTAGCAGATTTAGCTTGTCTTTTTCAGAATAGATAAAATAATATAAAACAAGACAATAATGAAAGCAAATGACACAAGATATATAAGGTTCACTGGGTGATGTAATCCCAGTTATATTCTTTTTCTCCGTTTTCACTTGGAGGGAATTTACTAAGTTTATTATCAAAGAATCACACAGAATCTTCTACAAGGTAGTATATAGGTGAAAATGATCTCGGGCTCCTTGATCACACAGATTTCAGCACCAATGAAGATCTCCTTCTACAAGCTTCTCTCACTCAGAAATACTGCCTATAAGAGGTTTCAACAACTTTCTCACTCAGATGAAAGGTTGAGGGTTTTATCACAAGGGTATGTTTGTTTTTGGAAAGATCAAACAACTTGGAATATCTCAGTAAGAGTTTAGGTTTCTTCTTTGGAAGATGTTTGAGATATTTGTGACTGTGTGTAATGTATGTTAAAAGCTTGAAGAATTTTGGCTACGGAGTTTCTAAGCTTTTTCTTTGACAGAGAATTTCAGAAAAAATTTCTTGTGCATGTACGTATGTCTCTCTATTTTTAGGGTTTGCTGGAGTGAGGTATATATAGGCAATTTCTTGGAATTATGTCCATTGGACACATGAAGGAGTGTGCCTTTCATGCGGAGTGTGATTCTACCTTTTCTCTGACATTCTTGAAATCCTACTGGTTTCGATTGGACGGGAGCAGCTTTGAACTCTGAAATTCTGACAGTCTAGTCAAAAGGTGGCTTGTCCACAAGTCATAATGGCTTATCACATTTAATGCACTTATCAGGCATTTAATGCATTTGAATTTATTTCCCGTTGGAAATAAATGTCCGTTGAATGATTGCATTTAAGTCCTTCATGACTTGAGGATTTATTTCAGGTGAATCTGATGCTGATCACTAAAGTGCTTTGAGCGCTTGATCCGTAAATCCTGAAATAGTCCTTTAGCATTTGACAGTAGCTAAGGACAAATCTTCATCTTGATTTGACTTCAGACGCTGATCTTCAACTTCTTCTCTAATAGACTCACCTAGAATTCTATTAGCGATTCAATATCTAATATTTAGTATAAAATCTATAAAGATAAAAATTACAAGTCTAAATAAAATTACAAACTTTCGAACGCTTATACATAGATCTATGAAAACAAAAAATTACATTATATTTGGGGTCTAACATAAAATCCTATCTTGTCATCATCAAGACATCTAACATGAAATTCCTAACATGAACCTTTCTTTGTGAATCAGTTGCTTCCATCTTTCCCTTGCGTGAGTCAGCGTTGACTTTCTCATTTGGCCTCGTACTAGTATCCTTTGGTTCAACAGGTGTTTGACTTTTTGAACCTTTCTCAACAAAGAACACACCCTTTCCTTTATTTTTTGCCGTAACATTAGATTTGTTTGGTTGTTTACTGAATTTATTGCATCCTAAACCGGTTTTTTCACCAAACAGTCTTGTTACTTTAGTCACATTGTCTAGTTTTCTTGGCACTTTGGACAATGATGAGACAAGCTGCTTGGATTTAGCAAGTCTAGTAATCAGTGATTACTTTTCAAATTAGTTATCTCACTCTCCAGTGATTTGTTCTTCTCAATGCAGTGTTACTGAACTTGTAACTCTGCCTTGAGCATCACATTATCAGTTTTGAGCGCTGATATTATATCGAAGTGATTTTGATATAATTTGGCGGCATCTTGGCAATCTTTATAATATTCTTTTACCTTGTCAAGTAATTCTTCATAAAAGAGAGGATAAGAAACTTCAGTGTTTACCTCAGGGGACGCTTCATCATCTTTGGCCATGAGACAAATAAGTGCTGAGTCATCCACTGGCTCATCATTATCACTACTCTCCTCTGAAAACTCCAAATCTTCATGTGCGGACGCTGGTTCTGATTCCGCTAGCAAACCTTGTTGACGAAGGTTGCTCCTGAATTGGTTTCTATCCAAGTAATCCTGCCTTGATGGCTTAGATACGTTTGGATAAGGGCAATTTACCTCGTAGTGCCCTGGTTTCCTACAATTATAACAAAGATTAATTTTCATCTTTTGTTCATTTGTTAACCTAGCAGTTTGTGGTTTTGAGACCACTGGCGCTGAGAGATTTTGTTGAGTAGACGTTTGGTACTGAATCGGCGCTGAAGGAGGTGCAGAATATTGAGGCACTTGAAACTGTTGTTACATTGGAGGAGGCACTTGGAAAGAATTTTGTCCTTGATGCTTTGGACCTTTTCCTTTCTTTTCATACTTTAAGAACTTTCTGAATCTGTTTAGTAGTGCTAGTTCCTCATCCTTAGTTATATCTGTCACTTTTCCTTTGTTACCAGATTTACCCTTGAATGATGCCATTAGCACTTCAGACTCTATCACTGGACTGCTTACTACATCACTTGCTGAATTCAATTCGAACTCAAACACTTTGAGCTCTGAAAAGGCATTTTCTAAAGTTAGAAGATCTAACATGTTTAATTCTCTCATCGCTGTTGTTTTCATCAAAAATCTACTGGGAAGACTTCAGAAAATCTTGACCACTTTTCTCTAATTTGTAAGTCCATTCCTAAAGATGTTAGTTCCGTAACAAAAGTAGTAAATCTTATATCCAATTGCTCTAGCGTCTCATTGGGCAACATCTTAAAACTGTTAAATTTTTCCTTGGCTATGGAAATCTTGTTCTCCTTGATTTGCGCTGAACCACCACATATAATAGCTAACTCCTCCCATATCTCCTTAGTCGTAGCGCACGACTTAACCTTGTTGAATAAGTTATCATTGTCACCAGTGGCTGTATATAGAGTGTTTCGTCCAACATTGTCTAAATTTGCTCTCCGACGCTCATCCGTAGACCATTCATGCTTAGGTTTCTCAACATAGCCATCCAGAGTCTCTTCTGTGGCTCCAGGCGCACTAGTGATGACTTTGAATATTTGAATAGGTCCATCTGAAATGATATCACACATTTCATCATCACAAGAACAAAGATAGGTAAACGCTTTGACCTTCCAAGAGTCATAGTTTGACTCGGTCAATTTAGGAACTTTAGCGAATGCCATGATAAATTTTAAAGTAACTAGATGTTTAAAAGAGGATCTAAACAAACAGTTATGCTTGGAAATTTTAAAATTTCAACTTCAACCGCTCTGATACCACTTGTTGGTCCCAAGTGGCACACAAAAAGGGTCTAGAAGGGGGGGTTGAATAGACCCTAAAGTCTTTTTTTACTTCAAAAATTTAGTATTAAAATTCAATTTGGACGCTTGAAAATGTAGGCGCTTGTCTGAGCGTCTACTTGAAGACTGTTTTGATAAAGTTAACTTAGAATCAAGATTTGAATACTATAACCAAGTAGGTTTAAGCGTTCAGTTCTTTTAACAGGGTTAGCACAACAGAATGATTTTAAGTCTTTCTTTTGAAGGTTTTAGCGCCACATAGCGTCACACAGTTTTCCTTTGTTGCTTAGCTTTGAATGATTTTATTAATGTGTTTACTTAACCGATTATGCAATGATATGATAATAATAAAATGACGGTAAAGTAAAGAACATAAAGTTTGAAAGGTTCGTTAGGTGGTATAATCCCAACTACGTCTTTTTTCTCCTTGAACACTTGGAAGCAATCCACTAAAATGATTCTCGAAAAATCACACAGAAACTTTTACACAATAGGGAGAGATGGATATTGATGACTTGAGCTCCTTGGTCACACATATTTCTACTACAAGACACTTATATCCTCTTACTTCTTTCACCCAGAAATAATGCAAGTATCCAACTTCGACTTCACACAGATTGCGAGGCTTGAATGAGGTTTTTTTAATAGTTTGTTTGATTTTGGGAAATTTCAAACAACTTGGAATGTCTCAATAATAGTGTAAGGTTTTCTATGAAGAGGTTTGAGATATTTTCGACTGTCTTGGAATGTATAGAAAAGCTTTGAGGAATTTTGGCTATGAAAATTGTAAGTTTTTCTCTCAAGTAATTTCAGCAAAATTTTGGCTTTATGTGCATGAACGTTGTTGTTAGGGTTTGCTGAAGGGTACTATTTATAGAAATTTCTTGGGAATTATCCATTGAACACATGTAGGCGCGTCTCTCACGCAGCGCGTTAAATAGACCTTTTTTTGACATTCCTGAATTTCTACTGGTTCCGATTGGACATGAGCAGGTTTTGAACTCTGATTTCTGACAGTCTAGCCAAAAGGTGGCTTGTCCACAAGTCATAATAGCTTATCACATTTAATGCACTTATCAGGCATTTAATGCATTTTGAATTTATTTACCGTTGGAAATAAATATCCGTTGATGATTGTATTTAAGTCTTTCATGACTTGAGAATTTATTTCAGGTGAATCCCTTCATTGAATGCTTAAGCACTTGATTTATAACTCCTAAAATAGATCTTTAGCGCTTAACAGACTCTAAGAACAAATCTCCATCTTCACTTGATTTCAGATGCTGATCTTCAACTTCATCTTTGATAGATTCACCTAGAATTCTATCATTGACTTGGTATCTAATACTTAGTCTAAAATCTATAAAGATAAAAATTACAAGCCTAAAAAAATTACATCTTTCAGACGCATATACAAATCTTCTAATAAAGTATAAACTTACATTTTATATGGGTTCTAACATAAAATCCTAATTGTCATCATCAAAACATCTAATAAAAAATTCCAAACATTAAGCCTACCATGCTTGACATTGATCATTGCTTCAGCTGTAGCTAGAAAAGGTCGACCTAGTATGATAAGCATCTCTATGTCTTCCTCCATGTCTAAGACGATAAAATCCACCGGAAAGTTGAATTTATCAACCTTGACTAGGACATCCTCTTCAATCCCTCTTGAAAACTTAATGGACCAGTCAGCTAATTGGAGGGATATGGTGGTGGGTTTTGGCTCTCCAAGTCATGGTTTCCTGAAAAGAGACTATGGAAGTAAGTTAATGCTTGATCCCAAATCACATAGAACGTTAAGAAAATTGAGAGAATCCATTTTACAAGGAATCATAAAACTCCCTGGATCCTTAAGATTAGGTGAGAGCTTGTTTTGGATGATCATCGAGAACTCTTTTATAACTGCCATAGTTGCAAACTCCTCGAGTTGTTGGAAAGAATCTCATTAAGAAATTTCACGTACTTCAGCATTTGGAGTACAACATCTACAAAAGGGATATTAATGTGCAGTTGTTTACACATCTCAATAAATTTAAGGAATTGAGCATTGAGTTTCCCTCTTTTGAGTACGAGAGAAAAAAGTGGTTGTGGCTGTACCAGGATACGTTGATCGGAGAACCAGATTTGTCGAATACAGTTATTTCGATAGCAGTTCAGTGCTGGACCATGGTCTTCCTCATAAAAACTAGGTTTGCACTTTTCAGACGGCGGTCTTCCTCAGCTAAAAGTGTTTTTTGGACCCTAGTCCAGTGTTAGAGTTTATGCCAAGTGCACCAATTTTGGGTGCCATTCTATGTAATAATAACTCTAGTTGAACGATCTTTTTCGTATAAATAAAGTTAATCTTATGGCATTCTTTATTCGTGTATATATCTTGGTCTTAACTTAGAATAAAGTCCTGAAGGATCACAGATAGCTATGGGACATCATTGCGCATCGGGAATGGCAATGATGGAATATGTCTCCAAGGCTGTGATCCTTAAATATATGTTTCAAGTCGTGAATGGGCTCGCTGAGATGAAGGGATATCAATGAGACCTACAAGACTTTCTTATATGATGCATACTCTTGATGGAGTGTATCTTGTTCCATAGATATTGGCACGGTGAAAGCCTATGCATGTATGAGGGTTCCTATTATGGGAATAGGTATACTAAACAACCCCATGAAAGTTCCATTAATTGGAATCCCGGTCGAATCTGGAACTTCTAGTGGTCTTGTAGTATAAGAGTAATCCTTATAACCTGAGGTTCCATTGGATGTCTTATACACAATCGAACATGTCTTGATTTGTTACATGATTACTTAGATGATCCCAAATGGGAAAAATCAGGCATGAGCTGATTGTGTATGATGGCATGTGAGAATCAAGATGGTATCTATCTCTGATATTAGTCTTGTCAGTCAATCTCCTGTGTTTACATAGTGAATCGACTTTAGGAATCTTCGGCCGAAGTATGATATCTAAAGAGGCGTAGGTTTTCCTGGTTTAGATAGTCGAAAGTCGATTTCACAGTATTTGGGAAACATAGTTGTTGAATTAATAGAGCGTCGACCTTAGCCACTGCTCTAGATTCAATCGGGAGATTAGATGGAGGGATCTTACTTATATAAGGATCAAGATCACGAAAGGCGTATCTTTATATTTATATTTATCTAGGTCTTCGTAGCCCGTTGTTAGACAGTAACCACGATTTGTAAGTGCCAAGAATTAATATGGTGATTAATTCGAGGCTTGATTAAATCAAAGGAATGATTTAATCTAGTATTTTCTATTTTAGGAAAGCACACTAGCACTTTGGGAAAGTGTACTTACTACTAGATAGTAGACGAGCCTAAGGGGTCACACACTTAACTCGTGAGAGTCACTGCTTAAACGATGTGATTAATCAATTTGAGAAAATTGAGGAAATAAGGAAAATCTAGTCCTTTCCTAATAAGGAATATGAATTAATTGAGGCGATTCAATTAATTCGACTATTTTAATTAATCTTGTAGAATTAATTAAATTAATGGATCTAGTAGAGTCCAAGTATTTTATTTAGGTAGGCTTGGCCCAAGTTAAATAAATAAGCTAATTGGGATAAGTAATATATATAATTAAATGTGTTTTAATTATATGAGAATATTTAATTGATGGGTTTGGCCCATAATTAAATATGGAGTAAATAATTAATTCTTGGACTCCAATTAAAAGACGATGGCCGATTTTTTTAGCCCAAAAGATGAGGGGTTCGAATTCTTGGTGAAGAAGATAAAGGTTTTCTTCTTCTCCAAGTCTTGTAGTTGGATTAGGTTTCTAGAACTCCTATTCTATATATATGTGAATGCAAGACTAAAACCCTAAGCCTCTTATGAGTGAAAAATTTGAACCCTGGCTAGAAAAAGAAGAGAGTTTTTCTTGTCATCCTTGAGCAAAAATTGCCCCCCTACCTTGTTCCAATACGACATCGTTTTGTTCATATGTTGAACTCAACGATTCGCATATTCCATCCCTTCACATAATCAAGCCTAGGTTTTTGACTTAGATCTATTTCGTTGGCTAGCACCAATAACGAAGTAGGTGGTGACTTGAATGGGGTGTGGATACATCTTAGAGGTGCGACGTTTAGAGCACTAACACCGGGGATACGATTGCTGCGAGAATTTAATCGAAAGGTAAAGATTCTTGTAACCTTCTTTATAGCGTAATCGAGCACACCATTATTCCTATTTCGGGTGGTTGTACGTTTAAATTTTAATTTCTGCTGCCATGAGCCACCTGGGGAATAGAACCAACCCAACATCCAGGACCGCGGTCTACTGCCATTTTCACTGAATTTTTACCAACTATTTCCTTCCCACTTCGCGACGAAATGGCATGGACTTGCTTCTTTGGATTCTTTCAGTATCAATAGGCAATGAACCTGGTGCTCTACCCGGAAAGTTGACTAGCCAACAGTCTCAACTGAGTTTGTATGTTTCCCATATTAATCTCGAGGTTATGACTCCGGTTATCATTTTTCTTTATGTATTGGAGCATCAACTCCTTGAAACCCGATTTTCTTTCTTGTTGGTGGTACCTTTTTTTTTAAGTACTTGGTTGAGAGGGTGGTCTATCATGGTGTGATTGAAATCCAGAGGGTGTCTTAACCACGTTGTTGATGCTCCAAAAAAAAATTTGGGTGGCTGCGCCAATGCTGGGTTATACCGTTTAGAATCATATTGAAAGGGTGAGCTACCTTGCACTTGATTGACGAAAATTCATCGCAATCAAGCCTCCTATTTAATAACTCCACTTGCCTTCTCTCGGTAGGCCATTGGTAGTTATTTTTAGCCATGTTGTCTATCATATCCCAAGCCAACTGAGGTGGTAAATTCATGAGGGAACCACCCGCAGTTGTATCAAGATTTGTTCAAATTTCGGGGCCAAGACCTTGGATCAAGATGGGTACTTGGACCCATAATGCAAAACCATGGTGAGGGTATTTTCGAAGAAGCTCCTTAAATCTTTCACATGCTTCATACAATGACTACCATCAATCTGTTGAAAACCCAATATCTCGGCTTTGATAGTGGTTGTTTTCCCAGGTAGAAAGTACTTACTCAAAAACTTCTCCACCAATTGATCCCAAATATGGATGGCTGCAGTTGGCAAAGAGTCAAACCATGCTCTCGCTTTGTCCTTCAACAAGAAAGGATAGAGTCTCATACAAATTGCCTCACCAGTAACCCCGTTCTTTCGAAATGTGCTCAAAACATCGAGGAACCTGGCAATATGAGCATGTGGCTCAAAACATCCAAATGGCCTCATCATGTAACCCCGATACTGATCATTGGAAATTAACCAAAATATTGTCGATAGAATCTGAAAAGTATCTGCTTCAACAGTGGGTAGCACAATAGCATTGGCAACTCCATGGATGGTGGACTGTATATAATCACGCAATGGGCAAGGGCCATGCTCGTGTCTCTGATCTAAAGTAGCAGCAATTGCAGCCTGAATGACATCTTGAACTTCTGGGTTAGCTAGATTGATGCCTGATGAGGCATGTGTAGGATTGTTTTGATGGTTCCCTTCCATTGCGTCAAAGTGATTTTATTTTTTTTTTGTATTTTTGTGCTTTTCTTCTTCTATTGAAAGTGAGTTCGATCTCCAGAGTCAAATCTTTAAGGTCTCCATGAGAGGTATGGGTCATGCACTACTCAAAAAGATCAACCTATCAATAAAAAAAAGAACAATATTAATAACAAGGAAAACAACTTAATCTTAGAGAAGATAAGTGAATTACAATATTAAATAACGCAATCGTCCCTGGCAACAACACCAAAAACTTGACACAAATTTTCTCTAGCAAGTATTCTAGGCCGATTGTAGTAATAGAGGATGTTTAAATCCGGGTGTGTATCGTCTCCACAGGGTAAATTGGCCTATACTAGTTAACAACATCTCTATAGCGAAGATTAAATTAACTAACATGCATTAAGCTCTAAGGAATTCCTTCCTTACGAAGATCCTACATTCAATCGGGTCTTCTTATCACAAAAGGCTACACAACAAAATCGAATCTATCTCTAGTAAATTTTTATGTTATATGATGTTTGATTTTACGATTTACATTCATCTATCTCCTATCGATCTCAAGACAAAACATTAAATCAAACACATACTGATCAAGCATATGCAAGCATTAAGTACAAAAATCAAACATGTAACAACTAACATAATTAATTCGGTAAACTAAGAATCAATAAACACAAATCATTTATGCGTTGGGCTCAGCCCAGCGCTGATTCTTCCAGGCCCAGCACTGGTTTTCTTGGTGTTGGGCTTAGCTAAACACAACCCTAATTGTGTTGGGCTAAGCCCAACACCCGCCACGCGCTGCTGCTATGACAGCGCAGTGGTGTGTGCTGTAGCAGCAGCGCAGACGACAGTGTGCTCCTGCAGAAGGGCGGCGCATTTTTCAAAAAATATGCAATTTTCCAAAAATTATGAATCCAATTCACTTTTTCGTTTTACCTGTTAAATCCAATTCAACTCAACAAAAAATTCAATTTTACAGATTTGCATGCATAACATAAATTACCCAAATTACATACGACATGTAAATACATGTTTATGATATTAAAACACATAAACATACAATGAATATCATGAATTTCCTGAATTTTGGCTCTGATACCACTATTGTGATTCGGTCTAGCGGATAAAAATTTTGATCCGAATCACACCGAGAATCGAATCTGGAGATATTCATGATATTAATGATAAACACAATAGGAACGAATTATGGTAGAGAGTAATCGAATTAGCTCTTGATAACAAAATTCTGAATTGTCAGCACCAGCCCCAGACTTCTGCCTCTAGATAATCACGTGGAAGAAAAATTCTCTGATCTCCTCCCGGAAACAGTGGCAGCGACGGCTAGTTGGAGAGAGAGGGAGGGAATTTTCTTTCCTATTGCTCTAGGTTTCTTTTTGGCTCTCAGTCAGATTCTGAAACAATGATTTGTGTGTATAGAATACTGACACTAACTGAATACTTATTCACATAAGCAGAACCTCTAGGTTTATAGTGAGGGCGGCTGCCGCTAGACCTAGTGGAGATGGGCTTCAGAGCTTTGTTCCATCTTAGCTCATGTGTAATTAATTAAATCCAAATCTAATCCAAATAACTACTTTAATCTAATTAAAAACAATTTAATTAATTTAATTCAACTTATAAATTAATTTCCAATTAATTTAACTTATGAATTAATATGATTTAATTAATTTATTTAATCAAATTAAATATCTTTAACTAAATCATGCCATCCATTTGGTCAGTCAATTCACATCAAATGTGATTTTACCAAAATACCCTTAGCATGGAAATATTTCTTTTCTTCACATAGCGTGACTCTCTAGACTCGATTCAATTGGCAATGGGAGGTTTTCAAAGGATAAGGTTGTCACCTAGCCAACATCATGGAACCAAATCGTAACGCAATTGAATACTAGATGAACATGTCATCACGAAACTTGATGAAGACTACCATATGTGTATAAACTCTACTGACGTGATCCGATCAAGTAAGAGCCATGATACGTCAAACTCATATAACTTGATGATGTACTGGGTAATCATAACAATGTGATGTGAAATTACAAAACTACCCTTTGTGACCATCACTAGTTTAGTTTATTTGCTTTGGCCAAAGACATTGTAATTTCTATTGCTTGTGATTGTACAAGTCACATACTCGTTTACTGTCGAGACGGTGAATTCCATAGTTGCAGTTATCTTATAATGTCGAATGCACCATATAGATCGTACTTAGAGGTCGCCCCACCTATCAAGTGATACAGGTCTAACTACTCTTATAACATATCCAATGTTACAAGCACAGGTTTAAAGCTCACACATACTATCGCAATCTTAATCCCAATCATTGACTATCAAAGAGTAAATACCCATGTGATTGAATTAATGCGAGTGGAGTTCAAATATGTTAATTCCATTAATCATATTCATGATACCAGCTCCCACTATCTAATCAGTGTACGACTGGCACTTTCTTTTCAAAAAAGGTGTCATACGAGTTGAATTTTAATGCCCAATTAAAATTCCTTAACTCGCAAACTACCAGTTTAAGAGATTAAGTACTTGACTATTCCAGTGCCTCCTCGTTTCCATAAGAGGTGGAAAGTCTATCTTCAAACCTCATGGACTTATTTGTTCAACACATTTAAATGCCATTAGATTTATATGAACAAAATCAAAACCTTTATTCTATAAATAGAAATGACAAAATGTTTGTACAAATAACTTATCAAAGCCCTACTCAATCTAATTCCTCATAGGCATTGTGGGCATACACCTAACAATTACTGCCCCAAATGTGCTACCTCTTAATGCATCGGTGGCTTTGTTGATTGACCCCGTCACTCACTCGTGGAATGCACAGCTGGTCCATCAAATATTTTGGCCACCTGATGTTGACATGATTTTATCTATTCCCTTGGGGCGAAATCTGATGGTAGATAGGCTTGTATGGCATTATACGAAGAATGGCATGTTTTTGGTTTAAAGTGCGTATCACGTTGCGTGAAGTTTGGTTAACGATAGCGGTGCAAGTTCGTCATACCAATCTAGAAACTGGAGATTCATTTGGAGTGCAAAAGTACCTCATAAGGTGAGAGTTTTCGCTTGGTGTGTGTGTAGTGGTAGTCTTCTGACTCTTTCTAATTTGCAATGACGTAAATGCCAAGTGATGGATATGTGTCCATGTTGTGGGTTACATTTTGAAACTGATCTGCATATCCTCCTTGAGTGTGATTTGGCCTGTCAAATTTGGTCTCTTTCGGACTTACCTTGGAGTGCTGTTGCTTCTTGGCATGGTTCGGCATAAACATGGATACGATCTGCATCCCTTAAACTAGAGACTACAGATTATCAATTGTTTCTTGTTCTCGCTTGGTCCATTTGGTTGACAAGGAATAAGGTGGTGTGGGACAAAGAGGTTGCAGATCCACTTACGGTTGTTATCCTGGAAAAGGCGTTTCTGAATGCATTTCGTAATGCTCAAATTCTTGGAATGAGTACTAAAACTCCTAATACTTCTCTAGCAGCATGGCAGCCCCCTCCTCCTGGTGTGATTAAGGTTAACTTTGATGGTGCTTTACTTAGTGATTGGTGTGGAGTGGGTACAGGTGTTGTGGCTCGTGATGCAAATGGTTTTTATGTGGGATGGCTTTCAAAAGTCTTTCCTAACACTAAGGATCCAAAATATGCAGAAGCATTGGAAGCTCGCGAAGTAATGGAGCTTGTGGCTCGATTTGGTTGCAAGATGTTATTTTGGAAGGGGATTGTGTATAAGTTCTTTCAAAAATTAGGAGTCCTAATACCGACTCCTCTCTTATTTCTTCTGTTGTTCTGGTTATTAAGTTCCTTTGTTCTAGTCTTTCGTCTGTTTTTTTTAATCATCTGAAGAGGACAAGCAATGTGGTTGCTCATACTTTTGCTAGGTCGGGTACTTCTAGCCTTGAAGGAACTGTTGATCCTCTTATGTATGTTTTACCTTTCCTTGTAGCTGAATATTCCCCCGGTTGTTCGATATATATAAGTGGTTTTTATGGAAAAAAGGGATAATTACACTCACACCCCCCTCAATGATGAGGTAATTACACAAACCTCTCCTCACTAATTGATAATTACAAACACCCCCCCTCCCTCAAGAGGTCTATCTGTAAGGTTTACAGGGGGTGCAATTGTAAGAAATCTTTAACATGAGGGGGTGTGTTTGTAATTACCAATTAATCAGAGGAGGTTTGTGTAATTACCCCATCATTGAGGGAGTGTGAGTGTAATTATCCAAAAAAAAAAGTGGACACATAATATGACTTTTAATCAAAGAGTAATGCTATATACCACCTTTTATATGCCATCGATTTTTCACCTCCCCTAGTTTTGGTAAGAAATCACTTGCAATTAATTGACTTTAATGGATTTAATATATCCATACTTTCTAAATCAAGGGGGCGGTGAAAAATTGATGGTATCAAAACGGTGGTATATAGCATTTTCCGTAATCAAATACTCAGCTGTTAGCAACACTAATATGATTAAATGGCAGTTTCGAACGAGTGGCATGATCCTCTTCCTTTCCTCTTGTGAAACTTACCACCCTCTTTTCTTTAGGGTTAATTGCATATTGCCCCGGTGAAAGCGGTTATCTGCAATAAACTTTCGGGGCCTATGATAAAGAATAGCTATAAAATGTTCTATGTAATTTTTAGACTGTACACTCCCCATTTTTGTTATGAAACTTTAAGGCCGTTAATATTTTTGCAATTTGACCGTTATGTCCCTTAGTTTGATTAATATATATTTATTATTATTTATTACAGAAGTTGGTGAGAGATTGATACATTTTGACAGGCAATAGGTGGGAAGAAGAAGGGAAAGATGAAAGAAAGAAAAGAAAAAAGAAAAGGAAATTTGGAAAAAAGGATTTCTGTAGCCCATATCCAAGATATTTGACCCAAACAACAATGCCCTACCTAAACCTAATTAATTATTTATTTTTATTTAAATTGGAGGATAAATAAACCATTTTATATGTATATTGCACACAACAAACTATCACAGTTTCTTGGGCGTGTGTTAAACACTCTTCATTAGTTTACGATGGACAGGAGATTTTATGCAGAATTTTCACAATTTAGCAATAACTTTAACACAAATGGATTTTCAATAAATTTTGCATTTTCACAACAGTGTCATATATGAGCAACCCTTTTCTTTATGACGAACCTTTATATATTTTTTATGAATATTTACTTTTGAAAAGAAGATTAAAGAAAACTATCCAAATAAAGACAAAAATTCATCCATGTTCATTTTGTCAAACATTGGGTTCAATTTCACGACATATTAGGATTTGTCTGGTAGTCATGGAGTACTCCGTATCCACCAATGTCAAGCCTACTATGTGGACGGATTCTTTGATCACTATGGTTCTTTGACCATTTGGTAATCGTGTTTGATCTAGCACGGATCCTACCCCCTACTATTTCAGTCAAGAGGATCGATAATATGCACGAAAGTCACGTTCTCAATAATATAGACTGCACTCAGATGTTGAGCTGCCTACGTACCCTTTCAGGATCAAGTCTAGACGTAGTTCAAACATGTTGTTAGAATAGATATGATTCGTATTATGACGATCTCTCGTATTTGTATTCTAGGTTCGTACTCTCGAGTCTCCAATTATTCGAGCTACACGAAGAATGATTCGTAGTATTTATTGCTCAAACTCTCGGTCCCCTAATCTTCATAAATGACTGTATTTATAGAGTTTCCATTCGGTACTGTAGGGCGAATGATTGACAAGACGTCTTGCCTACGGATTCCCTACACGTGTGTCTGATGGGTGGCATAGATTCGATGCCCATCGGGTAGGGCCATGAACCAACCCTACCCGAATTACAAAAACACACGGATCTTGGAGTGTAATGCAAATACCATGGTGATAGGGACCGGGTGTGAAACCCATCTCGTTTCCTCGTATTTGAGGTAGTATATCAATTATACGACCCTATATATTTCAAGGAATACGAGCTAACGACTATTAAATTTTCTAATATTTTAGGTATATCATTAAGTCCCCCATTTCGTGAGTGAAGGGGAAAATACCTGAAAGTTCTTGACCCTTGACTGACGAAGTACAATTTTATGCGATTGTTACCTTTTCTGGGCATTTATTACCTTACTTATATTTTTAATTATAATTCATCCCCTGCAATCATTACCTTGCAACCGTTTATTCTAATTAACTCTAACACGCCGTTTCCCGAGAAACGTGCCTGTTCTATCGCTCTGTCCTTTCGAATTCCGAGAGAGATAATAAACATCACATCTCTCCACCGTTGGATGCAACTTTTGATTAGTCGATCCGGACCGTTGACGTCAATTTACCTCCTAGTATATATATAGACTTACCCTTCCATTTGAATTTTTACCCTCCAGCCTTGATTTACAGAAGTAGCAGAACAGTTTCTTCTGGCGTCCTCGCTACTCGGAGACTCTCTTCCATTTCAAATTCAAATTTTTGCAAGCTACTAGGTATAAGCTTTCTTTCTCTCTTTTATTAATCCCATACTTTGCATATTTTCTTTGTTTTTCTTTTTTTTTTTAAAAAAAATCATCACTTATGAGTACCTCCGGTGTGGGTGCCTCACCTCGAGTTTCTGATGAGGAAAACGAGGCCACCTCGTCTAGTCATAGTGAGTCAGATAGTAGTTCAAGTAGTCTCGAGACTTCCCCTGAACCCAATGAGAACGACCCTCCCATAGACCTTGAGCCCGAGTCTCCTGATGTTCCCCCTCCATATCCAAATCTCGAGGGAGACGAGGATGTTAATTCTCAGTTATTTCCGGATATGGATAGGGCTCGTAGAAAAATCCCTTGGCTAGGTTATTCCTTGATTTTGACCGCATCGAATATTGCGGACATTAGGGCTAGGTATCATATCCCTTCCGAGTATCGCACTATGGTTCCCAACGAGGGTGATAGGATGCATTTCCACCCATAGGGTTTCGCACCATACATGTGGCCCATCTTGCGTCTGGCCTTAGGTTTCCCCTACATCCCGCCATAGTAAACATTCTTCTACATCTTCGTTTGAGCCCCACTCAATTGCTTCCAAATTCTTATAGGCATATAATTTTCTTTATAGTCGTAATGAGGATGTACGGGGTTCGTCCGAACATAAAAAACTTTAACGGTTTTCTATCAGTGCATCGAAGCAATCAATCTAAGGAGGAAGGCTTTTTCTTCCTCGCACCTCAGCGTCATTGTAGTTTACAATCTCGAACTCAATCTTCGTTTGGAGATTGGAAGAAAAAGTTTTTCTTCATCGCTCCACCCTTAAACGAACATTGGAATGTACCTCATCCATGGGGTATGGACCTCGTTGATTTGAGCAACGTCGGTCAACCCACAATACTTCAACGAACATTGAAACGCATTCTCAAACTACTGTTCAATCCCGACGTCGTGATGAGTGAATCAGTGCTTGTCACGTGTGGGCTTAGTAGCGCCAACGTGCCTGGCGTTGAGAATCTTGGTAAAGTTTATACTCGTATTGTATCCGCTACTATACTTCATAATATTTTGTGTTCTATCTAATGCATCTCGAAGGGACAAGTCCAAGCTGAGTTGCTGGCTGCTCAAGAGGACAAGGAAAAAGCCTCTTCTCTACAAGTAAGTTCAACTTAATGCTTACGCATTTATTTTTATTGTAATTTGCATAAGACGAAACTTACTCTTGTCATTCACAGAAAGAGCTCGAAATGCTCTGCCGATCCTACGATGCGGATAAGCTCAAAATGGCTGATCTGGAGCGATCCAACGCTGAGCTCTGTCAGAAACTAAGTGCATTGCAAGAGGGCACCGAAGCTGAAAGACGACGCCAATTTGCCTTGGGCAAAACCGCCGGTCGCAGGGAATTCCAGGAGTCCTCCTCCTTCCGGCGCTAGCTTGACGATGCTCGTTTGGGCAGGGCTTGCGACATGCTGCGCTCAACAGTGATCGACGATCGTTTGCTCGATCAGGCCTTGAACGACATACAGAACAGCTTCTACAAGGCTCTCGATTATTTGAAGGAGACGGGAGATCTCCCCTCCACTTTCCAAGAGGAAGATTTCACCAACTCTTATCAGAGAGCTCCCCTCAAGCGACCTTCGGCATCCCCCCCAGAAGGTGTTTCTTATACTTATTTCCCGGAGTTCGACGCCTTAGTTATCGGCGAGTCTAGAGCAAGTATCCAGTTCGAGCGAGAATTAGAGGCAACGATCCATCGGGGTGACGAGCAGGGAGAGGGTGAAGCCACGCCCACAGTTGACGAGCCTCAAATAATCGAGGACTAATTCAATGTAGTTTTGAAGCTGACTTAGCTTAATCGTATTTATAATATTGGTATTTTTGGGTAGACTGACTTTTTGTCTTTCGAGATACTTTTGCACTCTCTTTTTACATCATTTTAATTTGACTCAGCGTCGGGATCATTTGCCTGGATCGTTTCATGTTTACCATCGTATATGTCAAATGTCGAACTAGGATTTCATCCCCTTTTGATTTACTATATATGCATATTCATAATAACAAACTGATTATAAATGCTTATCAAAATAAATACCGAGGCAAAGTTATACCACTAGATTTTATATAACTGCACTATACACAATTTATGCATAGAATTTTCTCAAGTTATTTACATTCCAAGGGCGTGGTAGATCTTTACCCATGAGGTCTTGTAATCGATAGGTCATTGCCTTCGTGATTTTAACGACCTTAAATGGTCCTTCTCAGTTTGCTTCCAACTTCTTCACATGTCTCGACACTTCCACCCTTTTTAGAACAAGGTCTCCGACTTGAAAAGATCGAGCCTTCACCCTTCTGTTATATGCTCTTGCCATTGTGCTTTTTTGCATCAATATGTTGGCATATGCCTTGTCTCGTACTCCATCGATGACATCCAACTCAAACTCCCTTGTTGACCGATTCTCTTCGGGGTCATAGGCGCTCACTCGATGAGTCATCATTCCAATTTCCGCTGTAATGACCGCCTCAGAGCCATAAACTAAGCAAAATGGAGTTTCTCTTGTTGACGAACGAAGTGTTGTTCGATATGCCCACAACACACTATTTAGCTCTTCTACCCATCCCTTTCGCTCTCTATCGAGTCTGGTTTTAAGATGTTGCAAAAGTATTCGATTCGCCACTTCTGTCAGTCCGTTAGCTTGGGGATGACCGACCAAGGTGAAATTTTGTTGTATCTTCAACTCGGAGCACCAATCAATGATAGCTTTACCATTGAATTGCGTTCCATTATCAGATATCAGTATTCGGGGTATACCAAACCTGCATATTATATTCTTCCAAATGAGAATTACATTGTAATTCGGATTCATTCGATTGTATTTAGGTTAATTAACCTGCATATTATATTCTTCTAGATGAAGTCAATGACGACTTTCTCTGTGATGCGAGCCACATCTTCTGCTTCTATCCACTTCGTGAAATGCTCAATTGCCACTATAACAAATTTCTTTTGATTTTGAGCTGGAGGGAAATGTCCTGCATACAATTTAATTAGTCAATCATACACTTTATGTCATTTTATAACACGTGTATCGATGAGGTTTTACTAACCTAGGATGTCAATGCCCCATTGGTCGAATGGATATGCAATTTTTATTGCTTCCATAGGGGTACCTGGTTGATGTATCTCATTAGAATGCAGTTGACACTGCCGGCATTTTTTGGCAAATCCATATGCATCTTTTACCGAGGTGGGCCAAAAATAGCCTTGCCTCGTTATTTTTTGAGCTAATGATCTACCTGCAGAATGATTTCCACTACTCCCCTCGTGTATTTCTCGTAGAACATATTCCGACTCTGATGGCGTTACACATCGAAGCAGCGCCCCCCCCCCCCCACCGACCTCTTGTAAAGCTCTCCATCCATCATTACAAACCTAGTTGCTCTTTGAATGACCTTTCTGGCCTCAATCTTATCACGAGGCAGCTCATCATTGACTAGATAGTCGGTAATCGCATCCTTCCAAGAGCTCTCAGTCAAAACTGGCAAGACCGATGCTAACGAGTCTAATTCCGAGTGCTCAGCCACCAGCAGAGTTACCTTCCTGCTTTTCAACCCCACAATTTGATTTGCAAATTTCGACAAGGCATCGGCTCTCTCATTTTCATCTCTAGGGATTTGATGCAATTCAACCTTTTCGAATCCAAGCATCAATTCCTTCACCCTCTTCAAACATCTCATCATCGTTCGCTCCCTGGCTTCATACGTTCCGGCAACTTGCCTAGCCACTAACTGCGAATCTGTGTAAACCATCAGCGTTTTTACCTCTAAGCTTTTTTCCATTTTCAAACCTGCAACGAGGGCCTCATATTCTGTTTCGTTATTGGTTACATCAATGTTTAATTTTATAGAAAATTCCATATCCATCTTATCCGGGGTTTGCAACCAGATTGCAATTCCTCCTCGCCTCGTCATTGACGAACCATCCACGTGCAAAAGCCATGGTTCTACTGGCTCCGTTACAGCCACTCCGAGGATTGATTCCGTTGTCATCTTAACAACAAAATCGGCCATGACCTTCGCTTTCACTGCTGTACGGCTTCTATATTCAATGTTGAATTCTCCCAATTTAATGGTCCACTTTACAAGCCTGCCCGAAACATCGGGTTTTGCCAACACTTGCTTCAGTGGCTTGTTCGTCAAGACGACAATTTGATGGGACTGAAAATAGGGTCGCAATTTACGAGCAGAAGTCACTAGAGCGAGTGCCCATTTTTCAATCTCCAAATAATTTAACTCAGCCCCTTGGATTAATTTACTAACGTAATATACCAGTTTGTGTTCGTTTTCGACCTCTCGGACCAATACCGCACTGATGGCTGCCAAGGAAACAGCCAAGTATAAGAACTAGGGTTCCCCGAAAACAGGTTTTGTCAGTAATGGGGGTGAGACTAAGTATTCTTTAAGCTCCTGGAAAGCTTTTTCACATTCTTCGAACCACGTGAAGTTTTTTACCTTTCGTAAGATTTTGAAAAATTGTAGTCCTTTGTCAGCCGATCGAGATATAAATCTGTTTAGGCTTGCCATTCTTCCTGTCAGTTTTTGTACATCCTTTACACTTGAGGGGGATTTCATATTCAAGATGGCCTCGATTTTTTCAGGGTTGGCCTTAATACCTCGTTCAGTTACCATATAGCCCAAAAAGTTTCCCCCTCGAACTCCAAATGTAGATTTATTAGGGTTTAATTTCATCCCGTATCGTTTCATTATTTCAAAAGAATTCATCAAGTGATTTAAGTGGTCCGATTCGTCCACAGATTTGACGAGCATATCATCAATGTACACCTCCATGGTCTTCCCTATCTCATTCTCAAACATTGTATTGACCAATCGTTGATACGTGGCTCCTGAGTTACGAAGACCAAAAGGCATTACATTGTAACAGTATACACCTCTGGCCGTGACGAAGGAAGTCTTCTCCATATCTTCCTCCGCCATCATAATTTGATTGAAACCCTGATAGGCATCCATCATGCTCAACAAAGCACAACCTGCAGTAGAATCTACTAATAAATCAATACGAGGCAAGGGATAAGGGTCCCGAGGGCAAACTTTGTTTAGATCAGTGAAATCGGTACACATGCGCCATTTGTTTTCGGCTTTAGGTACAAGGACTACGTTTGCTAGCCATTCAGTAAATTGAATTTCATTTACATAACCTACTTCAACCAGTTTCTTCACCTCTTCTTCAATGATGGCATCTCTATCAGGCCCGAAATTTCTTCGTTTCTGACGAACCGGTCTTGCCTCGGGGTCAACATTCAAACGATGCACTATCACCTCCGGGTCAATGCCTTGAAAATATGCAGCCTTCCAAGTAAAAATATCTGTGTTTGCCTTGAGAAATTTTATCAATTTCGACTCCATTGTAGGACTCAGTTGCCCTCCAATTTTGGTAGTTTTCTCTGCATCGTTTTGAAAAAGTTGAATAGTTTTGTGCTCCACAGGCTGCACCCTCGTATTGATTTTCCTTTGCCTCTTATCCAGCTGCTCCATCAGTATGGCTGCCTCCTCATCCACGACATTTACCCTCGTCACTTCCCTTTTCCTTTTCTTGCTCGAATTAGGCACTAACGAGGTAGTGTAACAGTCTCAGGCTTCCAGCTGATTGCCCCTTACTTCACTTATCCCATCTCTGGTTTTGAACTTCAATTTCAAATGAGGAGTCGATACTATGGCTCCAAACATATTTAGCATCGGCCTCCACACAATCATATTATAAGCAAAGGGGGTATCCACAACCAAAAAGGTCACACACAATGTCTTTGTCTTCGGAGCCGACCCCAGCGAAACGTCGAGCTCAATCGAACCTTTTGGCATGATTTGTGACCCAGTGAATCCCATTAAGGGAGTACTCACCGCTCGTAAGTTCACCCTCCCCAAGTCCATCTTTTGTAAAACATCCCAAAAGATTATATCTGCTGAACTGCCAGTATCGACCAACACCTTATGTACGGCAAAATTTGCGACATCCATTGTTATCACCATTGGATCATTATGGGGAACAATCATGCCCTCGTAATCCCTATCGTCAAAAGCTATTGGCTGGTCATGATTATGTACAGAGAAGACCTTCGTAGGCTCCTAACGATAGTGATTGCCACGCATTTCCCTCTTATGCCTTTTTCTCGCACTGGACGAATCACCTACAGCTGGTCCTCCCGCGATAGTGTGGATCTCCGCCTTGACTACATTAGTATGCTCTTTACGTCGATCACCCTGACGACTGTTATCATTGTCCCTCTTTTCATCATTGCGTCGATAGTTGCCACTTCGACGATGTTCATCAGTCCGGGGGCGGTCATATGGGCGACTGTCCCGGGCCTGATGTTCATACCGATCTCCATCCCTTTTATAATGGAAACGATCGGGCGATCGACTACGCGATCGTTGCATCTCTTTTGTGCGATTGGCTTCCGGAGCTCTTACGTCCGCAAGAGTACGATCAATAAAGTCGTTAAGAACACCATCTTTAATCAGACGTTCAAGTTCATCTTTCAATTGATAACATTCTTCAGTATCGTGGCCATTGTCTTTGTGAAACTGACAATACTTATCTGAATTTGCTCTGGATTTCGATTTCATTGGCTTGGACCATCGAATTGCATTCTATGCTGCACTGCCAGTAGCACTCTTCCTCTTGATGCTTTTAAGGGGGTGTACTGCTCATATTTTGAGTATCGGGGGGGTCGTTCGTGGTTCTTTTCAGACCTCGACCCTTCCTGCTGATAGCTATTGTCTTTTCGATCTCTTCGATCGTTTATGGGCTTGCAAGCCTCGGAATCTTTTGATAGGTTCATTTCCTCCTTATTGATGCATTGCTCTTCCAGTTGCATCAGCTCTTCTTGATCTTTAGGTGCACGACGAGCAAGGGCAGAAGCCAAAGTACCTTTTTTCAAAGCCAACAAAAGAAATGTTACCACAAGATCATGAGTTAATTCAGGTATTTCTAAAACTTCATGATTAAACCTATGAACAAAATCCCTCAAACTCTCGCCAGGACCCTGCTTGAACCCCATCATGGACGACACGGACTTCCTGGCCTTCTTGTTGGCGGCAAAATGATTTTCAAACCTCTTAATGAGCTGTTCGTAGGACATTATCGAACCGGGCTGCTGACTAGTGAACCAGTCTTGAGCCCGTCTGACCAAAGTCGTCACAAAAACCCGTGCATTTATGGCATTCGACTGATGATACAACGACATCAGCAGTTCAAAAGTAGTTAAATGTGGCCCCGGAGCACCCATCCCATCATATGTAGGCAAAAGAGGAGCTTTGAATGAACTCGGGGGTTCTTCAAACATTATACTTTCACAAAACAACGAGTTTCTAGCCATCAGTGCAGACATCGGCCTATTTTTTTAACGAGGTGCCTCCGGTCTATGACTCGCCCTACCAAGCTTTTCATAAATATCATCAATTTCTGCCCTTGACAAGGCTGGCTTCTCCCTCTCCTCCTGCAAGGGTTGCTTGCCCCGTCGAACCTCCCCATGCGCACTAGCCCCGCTGTCGACCTCCTCATCGAACTGTGCTCCTTGCTCGACCCTTTTCGTACGCTCCGGATCCAAACCTTCATCTTCAGGGAACAGCTTCCTAGGCGCCAGGGGAGCCCCCGGAGTCTTAGGTATGCTTGGAGTTACCGGCCCCGACGCCATCAAACGACTCAGAACTTCATCCACCTTCTGCTGAACCATCTTCTCCAACTCTCCTTTTGTTACTAACATCTTCTCATCACCTCGGCCACCACCGCTTCTGTCAGGCGCAGAAGACACAGAATCCTCAATGCGAACTCGCTTATCCATCTGACCTCCACCCTCCATCACCGATGCCAATTCCAACGACTCTCAAGTAGGTTCCCACAGACGGCGCCAAACTGATCTAGCACTGATCCTACCCCCTACTATTTCGGTCAAGAGGATCAATAATATGCACGAAAGTCACGTTCTCAATAATATAGACTGCACTCAGATGTTGAGCTGCCTACGTACCCTTTCAGGATCAAGTCTAGACATAGTTCAAACATGTTGTTAGAATAGATACGATTCGTATTATGACGATCTCTCGTATTTGTATTCTAGGTTCGTACTCTCGAGTCTCCAATTATTCGAGCTACACAAAGAATGATTCGTAGTATTTATTGCTCAAACTCTCGGTCCCCTAATCTTCATAAATGACTGTATTTATAGAGTTTCCATTCGGTACTGTAGGGCGAATGATTGACAAGACGTCTTGCCTACGGATTCCCTACACGTGTGTCTGATGGGTGGCACAGATTCGATGCCCATCGGGTAGGGCCATGAACCGACCCTACATGAAATACAAAAACACACGTATCTTGGAGTGTAATGCAAATACCATGGTGATAGGGACCGGGTGTGAAACCCATCTCGTTTCCTCGTATTCGAGGTAGTATATCAATTATACGACCCTATATATTTCAAGGAATACGAGCTAACGACTATTAAATCTTCTAATATTTTAGGTATATCTGTGTTCCTAAATAATATATAGAATAGCATATCAATAATATCAAGGTGTAAAGAATTCTTGAACTCTATAATAAATGTTCTTCGTAACAAGTATAACCATAAAGACCTGCAAAAGCCACTTAAGCTTGGAATCTTCTTTGAAATTTTATAGAAGTTGGACAGTATTGATAATTGAATCATAATGACATGTTCATTTATTTCTTCAGTCGATAACTGGGGATGGCTGTAAGATGATTTGCTCTAGCACTTACTAAACCAAAATGCTCAGACATGTCTAATTCATTGGGCTTCATACCATTAGGAAACTTCCAATCAAAGCAATGAACCAATTGTGCCACCACCAAACGGACTACCGTTAGTCCTAGTTGCATCCCAGGACAACCCCTTCTGCCAGACCCAAATGGTATGAGTTGGAAATGTTGCCCCTTAAGATCAATATTGCTTTCAATAAACCTCTCCGGTGAAAAGGTTTCAGGATCGGCCCATACATTAGGATCTCTCCCAACAGCCCATACATTAAGCATGATACGCGATCCTTTTGGTATGTCGAATCCGTCGACCACACAATCTTCCATGGACTCGTGGGGAAGTAACAAAGGTGCTACAGGATGAAGCCTTAATGTTTCCCTGATGATGCAGTCCAAGTATTTGAGTTGGTCAAGGTGTGATTCATCCACATTATGGTCCATGCCCACCACGGTTTCCAATTCTTTTTGAAGCTTCTTCATTATTGTCGGGTTTTTCATCAGTTCTGATAATGTCCACTCCACCGCTGTTGCTGAGGTATCTGTTCCTGCTACAAGCATATCCTAGACAAATAACAATATTTTTATCATATTAAGTTTAAGTAATTAAATTGATATCAATTAAAGATCATAAATAATCCATGTATCGAGCACGAGGCATATAAATAGACAGAGTTTAATATTTTAACTCAATTAGGTATAATTACAAACTTTATAGCTAAAATAATAATTAAATAAAAAAATTATTGAAATAAAAACATATGCAAACTTATGTATAAAAAGTCAAAATTACCAATAGCAAGGACTTGACATGGCGACGATCGAATTCGAACTCAACTTCTCCAGACTCCACAATTGCCATCATCGTATCAACAAAGTCCTCAACCTGCTTCTTTTCTTGCTTGTTCTGAAGATGATCATCAATAACTTTCTCGAAAAACCCATCAAAAGTCTTGCTCAACCTCTTCATTTTGCGAGTCAAACCCTGAAGATCAAGCACCCCAAGATACGGAAAATAGTCCCCAAGATTAAATCTCGCGGCAACCTCCAATGCCTCCGCAAACACTGCTTTAAAACCCTTCTCGTCGAAATCCCTATCAGCATACTTTCTCCCGAACACCATTAGGCAAACCATATCTGCACTCAACCCTAAAACTCTTAAGCTAAGATCCACGATTTCCCCCGTTTCAGCAGCTTGTTTAAGTGAACTTACCAATAGCCCGAGCTCCGCCTTTCTCATAGTCTGAAATTGGTTGATCCTCAGATTACTCAACAGCTCCAATGTGCAGAGTTTTCGCATGTTGCGCCAATGAGATCCGTAACGCCCGAAAACTAAACCTCGCTGCCCGTAGCTAATATATTTCGAGGCCTCATGATGAGGCCTACTGGCGAAAACAAGATCATGGGTCTTGAGAATTAGCTCAGCTCCGGAAGGCGATGATACGACGATTGTGGGAACGAAGCCGAAGCGCAAGTGCATGATCGGGCCATGTTTTCGGGCCAGATGATATAAATCTTGGTGAGGATTGTTCCCTAATAAGTGGAAATGGCCTAAAATGGGAATCCCTCTTGGGCCCGGAGGCAGTTTTTTCTTCTTCTTAAGGTTTAGCAGTTCCTGAAGAAGATACAGAAATGCTACTACTGATAATGCTGTCCAAATCCAGGCCATAGTTTTGTATTTTTTTTTTTTCCTTTGTTTCTTTCTCTACTTACTTCAAGTAATAAAAATATGTGAACGATTCGTAAAATTTGAGACCTGAAAATAGAATTTAAAATGTAAGGTTAGAGGGATCTCTTCTTGGGGAGGTGGTACTTTGAGATATGGGAAAAGCTCTACTTGTGAACTACTACAGAAATATAATAATATTTCTTGTGAGATCTGTGGCACATGCTGGAACTGCAAAATTTATTGATGATATTAAATGTGCTGCGACTTTGAAATGTTTTACTTGGAAATCGTAATTTTCTTATGCTTTAGTTAACATTCATTCAGTCATTATGCGGCAACCTGTCATTTAATTCATAGTACAGGAAATATGTGAACTAATAAAATCAACTGATAAATATGTGAACAGGAAATAAACGAATTTGTAGACGTATGACTATAATACGACCACAGATAAACTAAATTATAAGGAATAAAAATATGACCTTTTTACAAAATTTGTAAAATTTATTGTTTGTACTCACTTTTAATTTATAAAAATAGTATATTATATGAGTTAAAATCGACAATAACTAATATTTTTAATTATATTGTATAATACTCAATTAGTACTTACAAAAATTTATTGTAATTTTCAAGTTTTAAATTAAATTTTTTTATTTTTTTAATGTTATTTGTCTAGTATAACATAGAAAACGTAAATTAGTATGTGTATTTATAGTTAACAGTTCATTAAAAAAGTAGAAGTTTTACTCGTTAAGTTTAGAATATAAAAGATCAAAAGTCTTTTTCAAAAGCACTTCTCCCAATAATTTAAATACGATTTGTACCCTAAAGTTTAATGCATATATCAAATATCCCCTAAACTTGTAAAACTTTCAACTCTATCCCTAATATTCACTAGCCATATTTTACTGGGCATAAATGTTGTTAACTCATTATAAAGTTTGCACCTTAAAAGTCAAAACTTCGAAATGTAACTTAATTAATTAAAAAAAAATAAGACCAAATTACTTGGGGCAACATATTTATAATGATGGGCCATTTTTTAGAACCTAATGAAGATAACAAGTTGTGCATTTTGATCAAACAAAATAAAAAAAAATGTTGTCCATATTGAAATTAAAGGTGTTGGGAAAAAATTGCATAAAAACAAAAACACAGCGGAAGAATTATAAGTTTAATCCCAGTGGCTCATCTCTATTTCTCGTATTTAAATTGGGTTTTATAAAATTAATTATCGTTCTCGCGTATATTGAAATCTGAACTAGCTATGCAATCCTTTCTTGAACAGCAAATCTGTCGCTGTCTCTAAATTGGCACGCCGGAATCAAAAACGAAAATCACCTTCTTCTTCACCTTGATGGACGGCTAGAGTGAGAGAGAAAGGGAGGAGAGTTTGACTTGGAGAGAAAGTTTTTGAGTTAATTTTCTTGACCTAGTTATTTTTTCACAAAGTAGTATATATATACTACAATAGAAAACAACAACCTAGGCTTCATAAGCCCCATATGGGCGTCCACTTTGGACGCCCACTTGTAGGCTTTTAAGCCTTCGGGCTTATGTTTATTAATTAATTAAATAATTAATATTATTTATTCGATAAAAAAATTAATTAACTAATCAATTAAATTCATGTTAATATTATAATTAAATTCCATGAGGAATTAATTAATTCATTAGCTTAATTAATTAATAAAATCATCTAATGATTAATTAATTAATCTCGATATCCAATACCGAAAATTCTCTCAAGTCTTTTCCTACGATTTTCTTTTTGCACTTCCTTTAAGCGCGACTCTTTAGGTTCGTCTCAAAAGGCAATTGGGAGGAAACCAAAAGGATGTGAGTAACACCTAACCAGTCACGTGGCTCACATCGTATCCCAATTGAGAACGAATGAATAGGATCATTCCAAACCATATACGCTGTGAATACCGTACGTGTATAAACCTTTTATTCTTGTATCCCAGTCAAGTGAGAGTCATGGTTTTAGTCAAACTCACATGACTTGACCATATGCTTAGCTGAAAATGAGTCGAGGTCATTTTATGCTTTGGCCAAAGACTTTTAACCTCACTCATTCATAACTGCATAGGATACTTAGCTCATTCACTTATGAGAGAATAAATCTCATTTTGCTAATCAGTTAACAATGCTACTTGCCTATCAAGTCGCACTTCGAGGTCGATCCCACCAAAGGGTGATTTGGGTCTAACTACTCTAATGACAGATTTGATATCGCAAGTACATCTTCAACTTGACTCCTCAGGTCTAAGGTTCACGCGTACCTATCACAACTTATCAGTTTCATCATTGACTGTCAGTGAGTGAATACCCATGTGATGAAACTGATGCGAGGCGTGTTCGAACATATTAGTCCAACTTATATGTCCATGACATAAGTTCCCACTATCATTCCCATAGTGTTCGACTGACACTTTCTCTGTCAAAACTTATATCATGCAAGTCCTTGTTCTGTATTGATATCCAGTCAAATACTTTCTTAGACTTGCAAACCCTATTTAGAGAATAAGGATCAAACCCTTCTAGTGTCATTCTCTCTATCCCATAGGAAGTAGAATGTTTGCCTTATATTAAAGGACTTTACGTTGTTTATTAAGACCTTACAAACGCCCATAAGAAAACAACAAGATAATGTCTTATATATAATAAAAGGATATTGTTTAATTACAAGTTAATGCCCTATAAATCTATCCTCTTTATGGCATTTGAGGGCATACACTCTAACAAAAGGAAGAGAAAACAAAATTTAAAAATTATCACAAGTTCTCAATATGAACTTTGTTATCAGTTGTTTTTCGAGTATTTGTTGTTTCAAGGACTTTTTTTGTGTTGCATTGCACTTTTTTTTGTCAAAGTTAATATTTTTTGTGTACAATAGTTTTTTGATGTATTTCTTTTGACAAGTAGAAAAAAAGGGGTAAAAATTAATGGATAAATACATATAACCCCATGTCATTTTCCGAATTAGCCACTTACCCTATGTGAATTTTTTTTATCAAAAAATCCTCCTAAGAAAAAAATAATTAGGCAATTGAGCCCCCTACGCTCCGGGTTTATTAGCAAAATATCCTAAAATTGTGAATTTTTTTTATCAAATTGACCTATTCTTGAAAAGGTTTATCAAACTAACCTAAAGGTGTCATTCCAAATGGCGCCTTCAAGTTAGCCCATTTCTTTTTGGTCCTTAACCTCTTACCTTAATATCACATTGGTCCCTTTAGTTTTAATTTGTATTAAATTATTCCTTGCGGCAAAATTATCCCTTTTTTTGTCTTTCTATGGTAGTCTTTAGCAATATTAGTTGTTTACACAATTATGATTGGAACAGGCCCAACATGCTTCCGAAAAATATTAATGTTTCATAATGTAGTACCTTTGTTTGACCAACTTATCACCGGGTATTCTGAGCCCTCGGTTTTACGACTTCTTCCAACCACACGCCCGCAGTCGGTGGTTCGACGGTGCTCAACTCCTTCAGCAATAATCAGCACAGCCCTAATTCGTTTTCTACCTTAGGGCGTAAAAGGTTTTCCAGAATAAAAGCTTAATAATTTTTAGAAGACAGAGGTTGAAAAAAAGCCTTTTCTTTTATTGATGAAATACAAATTATTACATAATACTATTCTACTCCGCTATTGGAGGAGAAACCTCTTAGCCTCTCATGAGAGGACTACTATTGGGGAAATCCTCATACAACTTGTAGAAGAAACTATAAAGAAGGACGATTACAAATTTCTAATGAATATTTGTTTTATGAAAGAGTTGGAGAAAATTTTCGATGATGTCCATGTGCTTCCGATCCCTTCTTATAGCCTTTAGTTTCGGATCCCAAATGCGTATTCCAAAACTTCTCTAATCTTTTGACGTCATTACATGCGTCAATCTTTATTAATGCGCGTGGGTCCATGTGTTTGCCACTTTGTCTGCCACGCCTTGACTTTTACAGCTGTTTTTCTTTCAGCTGCCTCCTTTTAATAAATCACATGATTGACTCTTGGTGCGCCTAATTATTAAGGCCGCCTTTGTCGTTTACATGATTTTAGCTGGGTTTGTGAAAACCCTTTGGGTAAAATGTCTTCCTTTTTCCCTTATCTATATCTGATTCGGGTTTCATCTTGGTAACCTGTATTTTTGTGCCAAATAAGGGTTTTTCTTGGAACTCACAACTTGAACATTCCCAGTTGTGCCAAAGATCAACATGCATCATGTTGCAGGCCTTCTTCCTGGTAAATTCAGTTGTTGGTAACTTGTTTTCCCAGAGTACGGTCTTTTTTTGCTCAAAGATCTTTTCTGCGAAATCTGTACTTTTCCCTGTCATGGAGTTTAACAGGAATGACCCATTCATAGAATTTGTAAAAATCTTGAATGGAAATTTGATTTTGTCCATCTCTGTAAGACAGACCCACATTCCCCATGCTCTTCTGGTGGATATATCGTCTTCATTGATATTACTGACTAAAGAAGCTTCTCCTGTGGCGACCTGAATTCGATTATAGGCCGTCATGTCTGGTCTCTGTAACTTCATAAAATGAAATGCTAGATGAGACCCTTTTCCTGTAATTTGTGGAGCTGCTGAAATAAATTTCAACTCTAGGATATCACCCCTTTTGAGGTGAGGGTTGTTTTGCCATGAATCGTACACGGCTCCTGTAATCCAATCCGGAAGTTTGGATATTTCTGGAAAACTTGGTGACATAGTATGTATCGAAGCTATTGCCCCAAAATCATACCATTCTCGAACTTCGTCGGGATTTGATCCCTCTTTCATCCAAATCCTAGGATATTTTCCTGATATTTCTACCAAGGATCTATTAGGATTTATTCCTTTTCTTGAGATTAATTTTTCCCAAGAGCGCTGATAACCCTGCCAAGGTAAATTAATTGGGTTAGTATTAACCTTAGAAGTGCTAGTCTGTGGCCTAAGATTAATCTCTCCCTCTTTAACCCCAGAGGTGGTGGGTTGACCTGAAATAATAGGGGGTATAGAGACCCGTTCTCTAAACGCAGGTGTAGAGTCCTGCTCTCTTAATTCGCGAGTCATCATTGAAGATGATGCCTTTTGAATCGGTTCTTGTAGTGTATTCCATAACATAGTCATGGCGTACATCGTTCCTTTAAGGGTTTCTTGGACAATGCCCAGATCAGCTCGTTGTACATGGCCAACTACCGCAGCGTTAACTGATAACTGTCCAATCTTTTTATCCGGTTCCTCAAGGTTTTCCCTGAGATGCCTGTATCTCGTAATGATGAAATTGACTTCAGACACTTCCATCTCTTGTCAGGAAATCTGTAAGAATATTTTCATGAGATTTCACAATAATAATGTCAAAATAATAATATTGACATTCAACTTGCCATTTGAGAATGCGTGCTTTTTCGATTTTTGATTCAAGTTTGTTTTTCAAAAAATCTTTTACATTAGTATTATCAACCTTTAATGTAATTTCTTTGGCTAGTAAAAACAATGGCCATTTTTTAAAGGCCTTCCAAACCGCAAAGAATTCTTTCTCGTTTATGTGCCAAATGCTGGCTTGTTGTTCGGTGAACAATCCACCTGCGTATCTACAAGGTTCTTCCCCTATAGTTGTTCTTTTCATGAGCACTGCTGCCCATCTATAATCATTGGCGTCTGTATAGACTACCAAATCATCCTTATCTTGCGGTATTGCGAGTTTAGGCAAGTGACTACAAACTTGTTTCAACTCACGAATTCTCTGAGTGTGAATTTCTTCCCACTTCCATTTAGTACTTTCCGTTTCTTTTAAAAGAGGTCGGAAATCTTTCCTGTACTTCTTAAAATCTTTGATAAAGATACCCGCAAAGTTAACAACTCCCAAAAAGCTTTGAAGCTGTTTTTTATCCTTTAAGACATTAGGAAAATTGCATATTTTTTCCACAATATGTTCCTGGAGTTCAATACATGTTTCGTCAATAAGAATGTCAACAAATTCAATCTTATTAACACTGATTATTGCTTTCTCTTCTGAAAGCACTAACCCTTCATTAAAACATGCATTAGGAAATATTTCAAGATGTTTAATATGATCTTTTATATTCCTAGATGCAATTAATACATCGTCAATATAGACAAATATAAATTTGAAATAATCCTTAAACAGATTATCTATCTTTCTTTGATATATTTGTGGTGCGTTTGCTAATCCCATTGGAAGAACATTCCAGATATATTGACCTTGTGGAGTAGAAAAAGCCGTATATTTTCTAGACTTCTTTTCCATCTTAATCTGATAGAAACCAGATTTACAATCAAATTTTGAAAGCACCTTAGCATCTTTAATGCACTCAATTAAGTGTTCTCTACTTGGGATATAGTAACTATCAAATTCCAGTATCTTATTGATACCTTGATAATTGATTACTAATCTTGCTTTTCCTCTTTTTACCTCACCATGATTTCTTACTAAAAATCCAGGGCCACTATAAGCAGAGACTCCAGGTTCTATGATTTTAAGATTGATATGCTCTTTTATGATTGTTTGCATATCCTTCTTATCCTCCATATTCATCTGGATTGGCGTGTATCGAACATACTCGTACTTGCATTGTTCTTTTACTTTCAGAGTAGCTTCGATCTTGTTTTTATCCCACCAAGCCAAAGGATTCTCGTTAAAGTTCCTTTGAATTAGTCGCTTAACATTTTCAAGTGAAAGTAAACTTTCTTCGTCAATCTTATCCATGAATCTGTTCTGTAACTCATTCTTAAGAAGTTGTATTTCTTTTTCAGAGTTTTCATAACAGTTTATATCTTCTCGTTCATTTAGACCATGTAATCTAAAAGATAAAAGAGCTTTTCCAAATCTCCGTTTATCCTTCATTTTAGGATGGGTTAACTTGGAATCAGGATAAAAATCATCACGTTTGCTGCGAAAATTAATAGGTATAATCTTATTAAAAGCTATAGCTCACCGCAAAACTCATATTTCATTACCACAATTAGTAGTAAAAATCAACAAATTTTTGTTGTTATCATGCACAAAAGGTTTGGATAAAATTATTACCCAACAAAATATCTGCTCCAGTATCATGAAAATATATGGGTGGCATTTTTACCTTGAACCAAGGTGTGCCAAATGCTCCTTCAATCATGATATGCGCCTCTCGGATTCCCTTATTGAGAATGAGGATTTTTTGAGAGAAATTTCTTCCTGCAATAATGGGTAAAGCTTCCATAGCATTTCTAGGGAAAACACCAAGTTTTGATGTACAAATCCCTAATCCAGAATCAATATAGACTGCGAAATATTCTGACTTATATTGTTCATATAACATACCAATAGATATGTATATATAAAAAGGACAAGTTATTTATTCAACTTGAATAATATGTCCATCCAGGCTAAATTCCATGCTTTTTCCTTTTCTTCCCCAAGGTTTATGTTCCTCAAGGAAACTTAATCCCAGAATAACCATTCCTGGGTCCCGTCCTGCAATTCCCGTAACAAATACTTCATAGCCTGCTATTTCTAGCATACCTTCATATTTGTTGACAGTAGATTGTTGCAAGTGATATAGATCATCACAAGGAAAGTAATTATCTTTCTCTGTAATATCAAATATAACTTGTACGTGTTTCCATCCTTCCGGGCATTTAATTTTTACATTATCTACCCGAATAGCCTAAGGAGTTGGATTCTCAATTAATTCTTTTCCTTTCAAACTCCTAATCCTTTCTTTCGAAAAGGACATTTTGCTATTAAGATCTGTTCTAGAACTCATTGAGCGATCTAGAACTGGATGGTCTCGGATTAAGATATCAACACCACCAATCCTTGGCATTTGAAAAGGACCGGGTGTCATTATCTTAGCAAATTCCTTGAAAATTCTTGGAATTTCGATATACTCTTTCTGAGTAAACAAATCAGAATGATGTGTATTGGAAAGTGCATAAGCAATTTTATATGTAATAGAATATGGTCTATTCCCTTCTTTCATAAGATCATTTCTTTTGAAATCTTGATGAAGGGTTAAGACTCGGCTGAAATCTTGTTCTGCAAGGTTATAGCAATTCTTGGATGAATATCAAACATTAGTTTGCCTGCATATAAGTTTCCTACCATTGTACCAAGAAAACCATCTCTTAGGTTGTTAATTCTTTTATCCATTATGGACAAATGTTATGGCGAATTAACACCTTCTTTGAAACTAGCTTTGATTGCTACTTCAATGGTTCCTATATGGATCCATTTCATAGTAAGAGCTTCTTCCTCTTTTAGCCTACTTAATTCTTCCAGAATTTCTTCTTTCGAAATAAGTTGCATATCCATCACATTACCAGTTAATTCCATGGGGATTGCAAATTCCCCAGAACTTACTTTGTATCTGATGTTATGCCGCCTTTGATTTAATCCTATTTGATTTAGGATTCTGCTGACTCCGCTGACTCTAAAACCATCGTATTTACCAATGTTAGAGTCTTGCCTCATGATCTTTTCCATGGTTTTATCTGATATAGATGCCTTGGAAAAGAAACCAGCTAGGCTATCTGTTGTTTGAAACCTGTCTCCTTCGTTGAAATATTCCATTAGAAAGGATTGTTTCTTTCTTGGAATATAGAACGTTTGTTTTTAGTCATACTCTCGATGAATCCTTCTATAGTATGAATATTCTCTGACCAGATTTGAATCTTGGTCTCATGCTCAATTATTTTTTTTAGGCGGAGTGGTGTTTCGCCTAATAATTGAATAGTAGATTCATAATTCTATTTTTTCTCTGAAGTCAAAGATAACAGTTCTAAGTTGTGGAACTGTATAAATAGAAATTCCACGCATATTATTTTTCTGAAATTATTATTCCGATTCTGTTGATGTTTCATCGGAATCCCTTTCTATTTCTTCCTCATAGACGCTTTCGTCTGAGGGAATACCTTCGAATTGGTAAACTGGTACCAAATCTCCGTAGAAAACTGCGTCCAGCATGTCTGCAGTGGCTTCAAATTGTTTTATTTCACCACCTTTTTGCGGACAATCTGGTGAAATGTGACCAGGAGCTCCACACGTCCAGCAGTTACAATCTTTGAAACTTTCATTTGTTCGGGTGTGAGCCCTTCTGAAAGTTCATCTTATAGGTTTTCTTTCGTTGGATTTCCGAGTGATAGGAGTCATTTTTACGTGTTTTTAAGCCCCTTTGCGTTTATGTTTTAGGTTCATTTATCACTTGATTTTGTCACTTGTGCGTTTAATTCGTGCATTAAGTGATTTCAGGTCTTAAGTGGATACAATTGAAGAAAGGGTGGAAAAATGATGTATAAAACAAGTTTACGCCAAGATGTTTCACACCTCCACGACCAAACAAGCAAGAAATAAGTTGGAGTTAGCCAAAATCATGTTTTAGTACCATTTCCGCACACCTGGGCGCCAAATCAGAAACAACCTCCACGTTGGAACGCCATTTTGATATTTTTAGAGAAAGAATTGGATGAAGTGTCCTTCTACAACGTTTTAGATCTATGTCTTATCTTTACATGGGTACTTGAATCATCCAATTCGGAGATCTGTGGAGACGATTATGAATAAAACACTATCCCTGCGCTAGAAAATACGAAAGTGGCAGCTCATGTTCTTGTTAGGTGGAAAACAAGAGAATGGTAGATGCAAATTCTTGGTAGGTGGAAATTCTTGTTAGGTGGAAAACAAGAGAATGGTAGGTTCAAATTCTTGGTAGGAGGAAAGAAAGAGAAGAGTAGCTCAAATTCTTGGTAGGTGGATTTTTGGGTATTTAAAGGGGAGTGGGGAGCTCACTTGAGATCATCAAAAAATCATCCTTTGAGAGTGTGAGGACGAAAATTCAGGGGTTAAGGGGAGCATTCTCTTGGTTTTGAGTCATCCTATCATCATACTTGAAGAGCTAAGAAGAGGAAAAGGAGGGATTCAAGCTTCCAATCAAGAATCGATCATCAATCCAAAATAGGGAGTTTCTTAGTTTGATATTCATCTTTATCTATGAGTAATTCTATGTTTTTATTGTTTTCCCAATTTTAATTATCAACTAATTTTCCCTTAACTAGGGCCATGTGAAGGCCAAAGTTATGAGTATATATATATGATATTATTCTTCGTATTAATTCTACAATTGCTTTGTGTTTTGATTTTGTGCGTAATTACTTGCATATGTTTGATCGCCATATGTTTGTCATATTGCCTAACTTAATAGTTTGAAAGAATATAAGTTAGGGTTCAAAGAAATCATCACATCATCCGTAAAAAATAGGGAATTGCCCCTAGAGATAGGTAGAGATTCCCGGGTGCAGTTAGCCGGATTTATTAGGGGAAATTCTAGAACTTGAATGCATGATTATTGATTAAATTCTCGGATAGACATATTTAGAGAACTGTCAATTTATCATAGGATTATTACAGCCGAGACATCGGGTAGTAATTAATTAAGGAATTTTCACCAAAGCAATAGTAGTCTAATAATACGAAGAATAATTCATATTTATATTGACAAGTAAATTTGGTTGAAGCATGTGCCTTAGTTGTTTTATCTCATAAGACTCTAAATTTATTTGCTAAGTCTCGTTTTTACATTTTTATTGTAAATTAATCACAATCTTTTAATTCAATTTTAATTGCTTTTAAATTCCTAGCTTTAAATAATCTTGTCTCTGTGGGATCGATAATTCGAACTTAAAGTCCACTATATTACTACACACGACCAGTCCACTTGCTGTTTAATACACGTAAGGATTTTTCGTGTCACCGAGATCCTTGGGAAGACACCTGGTCGGTCCGGATCTTTGACACGAAAAATCCTTACGTGTATTAAACAGCAAGTGGACTGGTCGTGTGTAGTAATAAAGTGGACAATAAAGTCCAGGTTGTCGAACCTCAAGAACTTGTATTTTAGTTTATGATTTTAAAGCAATTGAAGAACTTAAATTAAAACAAGAATTAACTAAAATATTATGGAAGTAAGATATAAGAAACAAGATGTCGAAATCAAGATAGCTATGGAAGAGAGCAACTAAGACACATGTGTTGGCATAAATTAATCAATTTTCACTATAAACATGTTCTCATATTATTAGACGAATGTTGCTTTGGTGGAAAAAACCTTAAATAATTACTACCCGATGTCTCGGCTGTAATAATCCTATGATTAATTGATGGTTCTCTAAATATGTCTATCCGAGAATCTAACCAACAATCATGCATTCAAGTTCTAGAATTTTCCCGGATTAATCCGGGTAACTGCACCCGGGAATCTCTACCTATCTCTAGGGGCAATTCCCTATTTTTTACGGATTATGTGATGATCCTCTTTGCACCTTAAATTACCTTCTCTCGAACGAATAATTTAAGCAATAAATCATGCATATGGTAGCTAAGCATATGATGCATTCAAACAAGATCAAGACACAAAGCAACAATAGAATTAATATGAAAAACACAATTTATAACTCAATTATCATAATTTAGCCTCAACTTGGCCTTAGTTCGAAGAATCTATTTCATCATAAAAGATAAAAGATAGGAACTTAAATTAAGATTCATATTCATAGACAAAAACAAATCTAAATCTAAGAAACTCCATCGTATTTTTGATGGTTGAACTTCGATCTTCATCTCTTCCATGCTTTTTGATTTCTTCACCTTCAAAGGTTCTTGATAATCTTCATAACTAATCTAAGGATGATGAAGATGATGATAGGATGTGTTTAGGCTCCCCCAATGGGGAATGCGTTTTCAAGTGTGTTTGTAGGATGGTCTCCAATCCTCCTTTTATAGCCAAAAGAATTCACCAACCAAGAACATGTGTTTCCATTCTCTTTTATTTCCACCTACCATTCTCTTGCTTTCCATCTACCAAGAATGTGAACTACCATTCTCTTGTTTTCCACCTACCATTCTCTTACTTTCCTCCTACCAAGAATGTGAGCTACCATTCTCTTCCTTTCCATCTACCAAGAATGTGAACTACCATTCTCTTGTTTTCCACCTACTAAGAATGGGAGCTGCCACTTTCGTGTTTTCCAGCGCAGAGATAGTGTTTTATTCATAAAATTCTCCACAGACCTCCGAATTTGATGCTTCAAGTCCCCATGTGACGATAAGACATACATCTACAACTTTGTAGAAGGCCACTTCATCCAATTCTGTCTCTAAATATATCAAAATGACGTTCCAATGTGGAGGTTGTTTCTGATTTGGCGCCCAGGTGTGCGGAAATGGTATTAAAATATGATTTTGGCTAACTCCAGCTTGTTTCTTGCTTGTTTGGTCGTAGAGGTGTGAAACATCTTGGCCTAAATTTGTTTTATACGTCCTTTTTCCACCCTTTATTCGATTGTATCCACTTAAGGCCTGAAATCACTTAATACACGAATTAAACTCACAAGTGACAAAATCAAGCGATAAATGAACCTAAAACATAAACGCAAAGGGGCTTAATAACACGTAAAAATGACTTCTATCATGGTCCCCAATTTTGCCACGCCGAACTTCCACATTCCACCTCACATGTTTAGCATGGTTCAGGCTGAACAATTTTATGGTGATCCGAAAGAGTCACCTCATGACCATCTAGAGCACTTCGAAAATGTGTTATCTACCATGCAATTCCACCCAAGAGATCTTGATGCCATCCGCCTCCGATTATTCCATTTTTCGCTTAAGGATAAAGGGACTTTGTGGTATAAGTCGTTGCCCCCACAATCCATTAAAACGTGGGAAGAGTTAGTCGAAGAGTTTCTCAACAAGTTCTTCCCTCCATCAAGGATTAACGAGTTAAGAAGCGAGATCAAGGGTTTTAAGCAAAAACGGGATGAATCGTTAGCATCAGCATGGGCAAGATACAAGAGTCTGCTTCGAAAGTGTCCCGATCACAACTATTCAAGAGACGAGCGAGCGCTACATTTCTTTAATGGAGTCCGGTCTCGGATTCGTCACAGACTTAATGCAGGAGCAGGCGGTGATCTTTTGGGTCTCGATAGCAGAACAGTGTGGGCTAAACTAGAGCAGATGGCACGGGATGATGAACTGTACCCTGAAGATGACGATGAGTTTCCTCTACAAACCTGAAGGGTTGCTGTTGCTCAAGAGGTAGAACAAAATGTTAATCTAGAGGCAGAGCCAACCATTAGTGATGTGAACTATGTCGGAAATTCAAACAAGCCTCAATTGAGCTTCCACATACCCGAGAATTTTCCGAAAAGGCCAAATCCCGCACAAAATTCACAACAAGGCATCTACCAAGCACCGAGGCCTCCGTTTTACAACAACCAAACTCAAAGGCCTGGAAATTTTAAGCCACAAGGTCAAGTTCCAAGACCTTCGACTGTCAAAGAAAGATTGGCGGCTCACATGCAAAAATCAGACGAATCATTCGTAGAGCTTCGATTGATGTTACAGGGTGTTATGACGGGAATGAAAGAGATGCAGCACCAATTTGCACAATTATCGGTTGATGCAGGTGGAAGAGCACCCGGGACACTGCCGAGTGATACAGAGAAAAACCCAAAAGAGCAATGCCATGCCATCGCTCTGAGAAGTGGCAAAGAATTGAAAAGTGCACCTCCCAAGCAGTCCAAGTCCGCACTTGAAGAGGACAATGTTCAAACTTTTGATAAACTTGAAAATTCAAATCTGTCTCCCAAGTACGTACTTGACCAGAACCAAGTAAGTACTTCACACAGCTCAAGTACGTACTTGGGGCAGGATCAAGTCCGTACTTCACAGGCAGACAGGGCGTCTTCTGAAACTTTGACTCCTTCTTTGTCTAATCCTATTGAAATACGTCTCCCTTTCCCCCTAGCACATAAAAAGAATAAGAAAGATATGGATAAAAGTTTTCTTAGGATTTTAGAAATTCTTCGAGAAGTTCGAATTAATATTCCTTTTATTGATGCGATTTTGCAGATGCCCAATTACATCAAGTTCTTCAAGGATATTCTATCCAATAAGCAGAAGTGGGAAGGCAATGGAACGGTGTGCTTGACTGAAGCATGCTCAGCAGTGGTGTTGAACAAGTTGCCACAGAAACTCAAGGATCCAGGGAGCCTCACAATTCCTTGCACTATTGGGCAACTCAAATTCGACCGAGTGCTATGTGATTCGGGCGCCAGCATAAATCTTCTTCCTTACTCGTTGTTCCAGAAATTGGGTTTGGGGAATCCAAAGCCAACCTCGATGAGCCTCCAACTTGCAGATCGATCAATCAAACACCCGAAGGGAATCATAGAGGATGTCATCGTGCAAGTTGACAAGTTTTACTTCCCGGTGAACTTCGTGGTTCTGGAGATGGAAGAAGATGTTGAAGTTCCTCTCATCCTAGGAAGACCCTTCCTAGCCACAGGTAAAGCTATGATCGACATAGCCAATGGTAAGTTAACTTTGAATGTGGGTGAGGAGAGAGTTACTTTTGACGTATACAAGGTTATGAAGCATGTTGGTGATGATGCGTCATGTTTAAGAATAGATGCTTTTGATCCTTTGATTATTGAGCACTTTTAGGAAAACATCTCTGATGATCCACTTGAGGTATGCATAATGAACTCCACGAATGTTGAGCCGGCCAGTGATAAACAACTGGAAGTTGTTCATAGCTTAGAGAGGCGTGCACAATACCCCACGAAGAAATTTGAGAAGTTGGATAGCCCACTGTCTAGCCACTCCAAACCATCTATTGAAGAGCCACCAACTCTTGACCTAAAAACTCTACCCTCTCATCTTAAATATGTTTATTTAAATGACGATGAAACCTTGCCACTCATCATTTCTTCTTCTCTTACAGATCAACAAGAAGCAAGGTTACTGGAGGTGTTGAGAGATCACAAAAAAAGCCTTTGGATGGAAGATTGTTGATATCAAGGGGATTAGCCCAGCCATCTGCATGCATAAGATTTTAATGGAAAAAAGCTCAAGGCCCACTATACAACCACAAAGGAGGTCTAATCCTCAAATTCAAGAAGTGGTGAAGAAAGAGGTAATCAAGTTACTCGATGCCGGCATTATCTTCCCTATCTCTGATAGTCTATGGGTAAGTCCAACGCAGGTAGTGCCCAAGAAAGGAGGTACGACAGTAGTTCGTAATGACAATAATGAGTTAATTCAATCTAGAATTGTCACTGGTTTTAGGGTTTGCATAGACTATCGTAAATTGAATGAATATACCCGAAAAGACCACTTTCCCCTCCCCTTTATCGATCAAATGTTAGAAAGATTAACCGGGCATGAATATTACTGTTTTTTGGATGGGTACTCCGGCTATAACCAAATTGCTATTACACCCGAGGATCAAGAGAAAACTACTTTCACTTGTCCTTACGACACTTTTGCTTATAGGCGTATGCCTTTTGGCTTATGTAATGCACCTGCTACTTTTCAAAGATGCATGATGGCTATATTTCATGACATGGTCGAGCAATTTCTTGAAATCTTCATGGATGATTTTTCTGTTTTTGGCTCTACATATGATAGATGTTTGCACAATCTAACCTTAGTTTTGCAGAGGTGTGAGGAGACTGATCTAGTCTTAAATTGGGAAAAGTGTCATTTCATGGTACAAGAAGGAATTGTTCTGGGTCATAAGATCTCCCACAAGGGGATTGAGGTGGATAGAGCGAAAATCGAAGTGATAGCTAATCTTCCACCACCCACCACGGTCAAAGCCGTGAGAAGCTTTTTGGGACATGCCGGGTTTTACAGGCGTTTTATTTCAAATTTTTCTAAAATTGCTAAACCCCTATCTAACTTGACCATGAAAAATGCAGTGTTTGACTTTAATGATGCATGCATGCAGGCCTTCCTCACCCTGAAGGAGAAATTAATCTCATCACCTGTGATGTCCGCCCCAGATTGGAGCCTACCATTCGAGTTGATGTGCGATGCGAGCGACATTGCCGTTGGAGCTGTACTAGGTCAAAGGAAGGGTAAAATCTTTCATACTATTTACTATGCTAGTCGTACCTTAAATGAGGCCCAACTCAATTATGCTACGACTGAAAAGAGCTTTTAGCTGTCATTTTTGCTTTTGACAAATTTCACTCCTATCTTGTGCTTAACAAAGTAATAGTATACACTGATCACTCGGCCTTGAAATACTTGCTTGCTAAAAAAGACGCAAAACCTAGACTACTCAGGTGGATCTTATTACTACAAGAGTTTGACTTAGAAATAAAAGATAAAAAAGGATTTGAAAATGTAGTAGCTGATCACCTATCTAGACTAGAATTAGTGGATAAGAAAATGGATGAGACCCCAATAGGAGATGAATTCTCCGATGAACAGCTTTTTACTCTTTCTTCTATTTCAATCCCCTGGTATGCTGATTATGCTAACTATATAGTTGCTGGAATTTTACCCCCTGATTTGACATTTCACCAAAGAAAGAAGTTTTTGAAAGATGTTAGGCACTATCTGTGGGAAGAGCCCTACTTGTTTAAAATTGGTGTCGAGGGAATTATCAGGCGTTGTGTACCCGAGGAAGAAATGACCTCCGTCTTGGCTCATTGCCATGACATGGTGATAGGTGGCCACTTTGGCCCATCCAAGACTGCTGCCAAGGTTCTGCAATCAGGTTTTTTCTGGCCTACTTTATTTAAAGATGCACACGCTTATGTTCAAAAATGTGATAGATGCCAAAGAGTAGGTAATATCTCTAGACGACATGAAATGCCTATGAATAATGTGCTTGAATGTGAAGTATTTGATGTGTGGGGTATAGATTTTATGGGACCTTTCCCTAGTTCTTGTTCCAATATGTATATTCTAGTCGCTGTTGATTATGTGTCTAAATGGGTCGAAGCTGAGGCTTTGCAAACTAATGATGCTAGGGTTGTTATTAAATTTCTGAGAAAACATATTTTTGCACGATTTGGAACCCCGAGAGCAATTATAAGTGATGGAGGCACACATTTTCGTAACAAGCAATTTGAAAACTTGTTGAACAAATATGGTGTTAAGCATAAAATCTCGACCCCTTACCATTCTCAAACTAGTGGGCAAGTCGAAGTGTCTAATAGGGAAATTAAACGGATTTTAGAAAAAACGGTAAATAGCCATCGAACTGATTGGTCTTTGAAATTAGATGATGCATTGTGGGCTTACCGTACTGCTTTTAAAACCCCTATTGGCATGTCCCCATATCGTCTTGTGTTTGGAAAAGCTTGTCATTTACCTGTCGAACTTGAACATCGTGCTTATTGGGCTATCAAATTCCTGAATTTCGATACAAGTGTTATAGGTAATAAGAGGTTGCTTCAACTGAATGAGCTCGAGGAGTGGAGACATGAAGCATACGAGAATGCAAAACTGTACAAAGAACGGACCAAGAAGTGGCACGACAAGCATATTCTACCCCGGGAATTCGAGGAAGGTGAGAAAGTTCTTATGTACAACTCTAGACTCAAGCTCTTCCCAGGCAAGCTCAAATCGCGTTGGTCGGGACCCTTTCGAGTCACCCGAGTGTATTCTTCCGGAGCTGTGGAGCTTATCACTGAGGATGGACAAGTATTTTTAACCAATGGACATAGGCTGAAACACTACTCGGGCACTGACTGGAGCGCAGACACATTATCTGTCAAGCTCCGAGAACCATCGACTTAAGTCGATCCTGAATAGTCGAGCTATTGACTATAAACAAGCGCTTCTTGGGAGGCAACCCAAGTTTGTAAGTTTTTTTTTTTCTTTTGTTTTTGTTTTTTTAGTTTGTTTGTTTATGTTTATGTTCAAACATGCAATTTTAGCATGTATGTTTTCGTATGCTTGATGGTTTGAAAAGTTGAAGTGTTAGATATGATAGACATTTGGACCCCATGTTTAGAGATGCTTATTTTACTCGAGAGGAGAAGAAGCTTTGTAACGATGCATTGGAAGTTAAAGGATATTTTTCAACATCCTTGGTTGTAAGTGTTCTTTTACCATTACGTATACTTGTTGTAACAACATTGAGGACAATGTTGGATTTGAGTTTGGGGGTAGAAGAGTGCTTATTTTGAGCATTGAAAATGCAATGCTAATTTTTAGCTTGAGTTTGGGGGAAAGTTTGTATGATATCATGTTTAAATACTTCTTTGTTGAGAAAATCAAGTATAAATTTTTATTTATTTTTTATCTTTCCAATTGATGCATTAAAATTGATTAACTTGGAAAAAAAATGGCATGATTTCTTGAAATGATTTGAATTTAATGGAACATATATATCTTTGAAATTTCTCATGGAGACCCTAGACTAGGATTGATTTCTTAGATGATTCACATTGCACAATAAATCGAGGGTAGAGGAGTTGAGAGGATAACCATCTTGAGACACTTAAGGAGTTTTTCCCGAAAAAATTAACTTAGATTTTTCATAAGGTTATAAGTTGAGTAGTAATTTTTTTATGCTAAACAATGAATTAAAAAGGTTGAAGTTTGGTATGACCACAAGTGGTCAGGCTAATATGTACTGGAGATGAAAAGTTTCATGCCTATATACTGTACTATTATGCTAATTTGAGCTAAGCTCAAGCCAAAAAGAAGCGAATTGTTTAAAAGATCTAGTTTTATTTCGTGGCCTTTGACATTCGAGTGATTAAATCCTTAGGAGTGTCTTTACACTTAATGCCCCAAAACTATCTAGTTTGGGAGTCATTGATCTAAAACTTGTTACATGGGTGTCATAGAAAGCCTAATGGAATAAAACATTGCACATGATCTAGCCTTAATGAAGTTAATTGGAAAGTTTCATATGAATTGAAAGTTTGAATGGTTGAGATAATGAAATTTAAATGGCTATGAGATTTTCTATGATTCTTATACTTTGTGTTTGATCAAAAGTTGATAGATATGGGATTAATGTCCAAAATTTGGTAAGGATGCCTTTCGACTATAATACCTTAGATTTATTTTCACTACACCCTATGGAGTCTTTTCGAGTATTGGTGTCACATGAGCAAAAGTAGTTGATATGTATATATATTTGTGAGCTATAAAAGGATGATTTTGTGCCATTTATTCATGTTAATTATGTTGAGATGTATTCATTTGGTTGGGATTGAAAGTTTGTTAGATTTTGTGGGTATATCTTCTGCAAACCCTCACGAGACTATAACTCGTCCTTTGAGGTAACTCAAAGGTTTAAAGGCTTATTGCACATGCTAAGTGCAATCGTTTACTCCACGAAAGTGAGTTCGTTTGTTGTTTTTGTTTTCTCCTTTTGGTTGATGATGTTTTTCATGCCTAGAACTTTTATTGCTCGAGGTCGAGCAAATGATAAGTTTGGGGGAGTTGATAGGAGTCATTTTTACGTGTTTTTAAGCCCCTTTGCGTTTATGTTTTAGGTTCATTTATCACTTGATTTTGTCACTTGTGCGTTTAATTCGTGCATTAAGTGATTTCAGGCCTTAAGTGGATACAATTGAAGAAAGGGTGGAAAAATGATGTATAAAACAAGTTTACGCCAAGATGTTTCACACCTCCACGACCAAACAAGCAAGAAATAAGTTGGAGTTAGCCAAAATCATGTTTTAGTACCATTTCCGCACACCTGGGCGCCAAATCAGAAACAACCTCCACGTTGGAACACCATTTTGATATTTTTAGAGACAGAATTGGATGAAGTGTCCTTCTACAAAGTTTTAGATCTATGTCTTATCTTTACATGGGTACTTGAATCATCCAATTCGGAGATCTGTGGAGACAATTATGAATAAAACACTATCCCTGCGCTGGAAAATACGAAAGTGGCAGCTCATGTTCTTGTTAGGTGGAAAACAAGAGAATGGTAGATGCTAATTCTTGGTAGGTGGAAATTCTTGTTAGGTGGAAAACAAGAGAATGGTAGGTGCAAATTCTTGGTAGGTAGAAATTCTTGGTAGGAGGAAAGAAAGAGAAGAGTAGTTCAAATTCTTGGTAGGTGGATTTTTGGGTATTTAAAGGGGAGTGGGGAGCTCACTTGAGATCATCAAAAAATCATCCTTTGAGAGTGTGAGGACGAAAATTCAGGGGTTTGGGGGAGCATTCTCTTGGTTTTGAGTCATCCTATCATCATACTTGAAGAGCTAAGAAGAGGAAAATGAGGGATTCAAGCTTCCAATCAAGAATCGATCATCAATCCAAAATAGGGAGTTTCTTAGTTTGATATTCATCTTTATCTATGAGTAATTCTATGTTTTTATTGTTTTCCCAATTTTAATTATGAACTAATTTTTCCTTAACTAGGGCCATGTGAAGGCCAAAGTTATGAGTATATATATATGATATTATTCTTCGTATTAATTCTACAATTGCTTTGTGTTTTGATTTTGTGTGTAATTACTTGCATATGTTTGATCGCCATATGTTTGTCATATTGCCTAACTTAATAGTTTGAAAGAATATAAGTTAAGGTTCAAAGAAATCATCACATCATCCGTAAAAAATAGGGAATTGCCCCTAGAGATAGGTAGAGATTCCCGGGTGCAGTTAGCCGGATTTATTAGGGGAAATTCTAGAACTTGAATGCATGATTATTGATTAAATTCTCGGATAGACATATTTAGAGAACTGTCAATTTATCATAGGATTATTACAGCCGAGACATCGGGTAGTAATTAATTAAGGAATTTTCACCAAAGCAATAGTAGTCTAATAATACGAAGAATAATTCATATTTATATTAACAAGTAAATTTGGTTGAAGCATGTGCCTTAGTTGTTTTATCTCATAAGACTCTAAATTTATTTGCTAAGTCTCGTTTTTACATTTTTATTGTAAATTAATCACAATCTTTTAATTCAATTTTAATTGCTTTTAAATTCCTAGCTTTAAATAATCTTGTCTCTGTGGGATCGATAATTCGAACTTAAAGTCCACTATATTACTACACACGACCAGTCCACTTGCTGTTTAATACACGTAAGGATTTTTCGTGTCACCGAGATCCTTGGGAAGACACCCTGGTCGGTCCGGATCTTTGGCCAGATTTATAAGATTGGGCTTTTGATTTAGACCACCAAGACTTGCACCTGGAAGAAGATCGCCTTTTGTTACTGATGTTATCAGAGCGAACAAAGTGCTTTCTCTTCTTTCTTTTCTCAATTGATTCTCCAATTATTGTTGGAAAATCATTATTATCACAACAAAGAGGGGTTTTCTTCATTTTTCCTCTTAGTTTTTTCATGTTCTTTTGAACGGCGGCTTGTTAACACCAGTCTTTTAGTTTGTCTTTTAAGAAAGAAATTCGTTTGGCTACTGTATCAACTTGCCCTTTGGGACCTTGTAAGAATGTATTAACATTTCTGTCCAAGGGCTACAGATTTTTGCAAAGAACATAGGTGCTACAATTTATGCACTAACATTCGCATGAAAGAAATATTTTCGAAACCAATAGATATATTCATCAATGGCGCAATTTAGGACAGTACCATAGGGATTCAAGGATTGTGATACAGTCCTTGCTCAAGGTGTATTTTCTGGTACCCTATTTGGATTTCTTGCATGATTTGCTCTAAACGTTACCCACTACTACAAAAATGACCTATGACAGCGGGTTTTTTGGGCCTATGACAGCGGTTTTAACCGCTGTCATAGGTACCGCTGTTATAGGGGTGGACCTATGACAGTGGTTAAAAAACCGCTGTAATAGGTCCACCTATGACAGCGGTTCCCTGAACACCGCTGTGAAAAAACCAAAAAAATAAAAATAAATAAAGGACCTGTGGCAGCGGTTCTGGGAAAACCGCTGCCACAGTTCTCACCTGTGGCAGCGGTTCTCCCAGAACCGCTGTCTTTTTTTCTGTTTTTTTTTAATTATTTATTGCCCTGTCATGATAGTGCCTGTATAGTAATATGCAATGATCCAACCAACAAATTTCAACTAACAACAAAACATATTCAACATAAACAAACATCACCCCAAACTTCCATATTACCATATTTTTCCTCCAACAATAAAATATTATAATCTCCAACAAAATGTACAATCAACTAATTAAATTACTAATGACTGTACGAAATACAATAAATCAAATCTCAATTTATAACAAGTCACAATGTACAAAAACTAAATTACCTAATTTCTAAGGAGCTGCTAAGAAAATGTAACATGCAACTTCGCAGCGTACTTCATCAATTTGCTCATCAGTATAGAAGGATTGACAATCCTTAAAGTACTGCAAGATATATGTATATATAGAGAGATTAATTGCAAAGTGAAATAACATTTCAATTACCTACCAATTAAGGTTTAATAATTTCAAAAGTAATAGAATTAAGTATATATATATAAGGATTATCTATACCGCTGTTGGGATTATAGATAGTCCGTGGCTAATAATCTCTTTCATGAATCTCATAACGAAATAGCCACAATCCACCTCGTTGGTCTGCCAGGGGCACTACAAAAGCAATCAAAATTACGTTGTATTAGAAGACGAACTTCTATACGAATATATAATCTCATGAACCTAGAAAACACTAACCTTTATAGTAAACCATTTACAGACCGAGTTTTTGGATTTGTTGGATTGGTTGTTGCAGTTTGCACGAAATATGTGCACAGCTCTATAAAAAAATATAAAAAACAAGAAAATATGTTAAAAACAAGAAATTATGTGAAATAAATACAATTTAAAAAATATTAAATATAATGGATACATTGATTGAATGAAAAACTTACTGATTGAATTTTAGTATCATATCATCTCGGTATTGCGGCTCACCATGCACAGAATCCAGATAGTAAACAATCTCTTTAAATGGATTAATTGCAAGCAACAACCAATGACCCCTACAAAGCATTCAAAAGATAAGTTGAAAATTTGTTTTGCGTAGCTAGTTTTACAAATTAAAGTCGAGTCTTTAGTAGCTCACCCGGTGTTGTAAGGTGCAAGAAGTAACTTATTTTGTTGTGTACTCTGCATCATAGCACGTGCTATGTACTGCACTTGTTGAACTGATGGGTCTGTTTGAGCAGCTATGGAATGTGGGCTAAGGAACCCGAAACTTGCTTCTTTTCCTTCGGAGATCACGTAGTTAAACCACAAACACCTAAATTGAGCATAAAAAATGAATTTCGAGTAACGAAAATAATCGTAGTTTAGATGTAATAAAATAATTAAAAAACTTACTTTATGTACGCTGTAATGATAGAGGCTCCTATTTCTTTTCTACACAGAAGGTGATAGATCTCCTCCTTCCCAATGAACTCTGGGAATGAAAGATTCATAATGGCTTCGTCCATATATATATTGATCAGGGCACCAATCTTCATCATCTTCGTGTACTTTCCCAGAAATACAAGGTCATTAGGGAGTCCATCTAGTTGAAGATCTGCACATATGTCTACTTCACCTGCAGGCTCGGCCACTTGAGATTTTCCTTTGACAGCTGACCGCTTTGACGTCCCTGACTTACGGTTTCCAGATGATTTGGACTTTTTAAGCAAGAAAATAAAATATAAATGTTACACACCAAAGTATATTTAGTAACCTCAAACAAATTGTTATAATTTATTAATGACTAGATATTAATTACATACCGGTGCAGCAGTGACAATGACAAGACTCGCTGGCCAAGCAACAAAGGTACCCAGAGCATGAGAAATGGAGAATATTTCATCATTGAGAGGGACGGGCAGGAGTGTATTAGCCTCAACTGCAGTGTCAATGCGCACTTTCACATTGTTGGTGGCTAATTGACAGGTGTGAAGTGTTCTATCAGTCTCTGATCGATTGTATAGCTGTCCTTTAGCCACCACACGATATGATGGAGATGAAAGTGCTAATTGACATGGAGTGATACCCAACACACACATACGTATATATATATATATATACAACATTATATTAGAAAGTTTTGTATGATTTACAAAAAATAGAGAGTCGCAAGTTGTTTGATTAATAAACAAGTTCAAATTTTTACCTCAGGAAGCATCTTATAACCTGTTTCTGGGCTGCTATCTTTCAAAGAAATCACGTCATCTTCATGTGGCTGACGCGAGTTAGGGGCTTCCAAAACATCAATTCGTTGTTGCATGGCAACCATAGTTTCAGAGAGGTTTTTCACTATGTTTCTCAAGTTTTCCATCTCCTTTTCTGAAGCAGACTTTGGATCTTTAAAATAGTCTCTTTGTGAGACCCCAAATCCAACACCCCTAACGTGACCCGGATGCTCTTTCCTTTTAATAGCTTTTGCCAATAGGTCATCTCGACTCGTGTAAGTTCCACTATGGCTAGTGCCCTCTTGTGAAATGCTCTCCTGTAATGATATATTTTTAAAAATTAAAAAAAATAGTGAACCTTGTGTTTTCAATAGTATTTCAATAAAACAATTAATAGAGCTAAAATTGCCAATAACTCACCATTTGATTCACCACTCTTCTAACATTTTCGTTATCAATTTGATTTGTCGGATCGGAACCCGAAACCCTCCACACGAGTGCTCGTGTCACATCTGTACAATCGGATCCCGCATCCCTTCTTTTATTTATCTATATTTTCATTAAAAAATATATGTATGCATTAACATAGAATTATTATTAAAAAAATTGTAAGGATTCACTGCTAAATGAACTACATACCTCCATTTGCTCCACAACAGCATCTCCAAGACTCCCTTTCCGGTAAGGATATTCAGGGTTCTTTGCTCTTTCCTGATTGTCCATGCTTATTTTCTGTTTATTACATTATCAAATTATTAGCTAAATATAAACGCAATAACCAACAAATGAAACTGTACATTAAAATGACTAGCTACCTGCCAAGGTTCACCTAAGCGAACCTCTAAAAATGCCGCCCAATCGGCTTGGGATATCTCATATTTTGGAGGTGGGTTGACATTAATGTTTCCATCATCATCTCGCACATACTTTCTGCTTATGTAGCTCCTGAAGTTACGTGCTAGCCTCCCAGCTTCTGCTAGTACGTACTTTTGTCGACTTTCGTCAATATCAAACGCCAACTACAAAAAACAAACAATAAAGTATATATAAAATTATAATTTAGAGAATATGATAATACATTAACACTTACAAATATGATAATATCCAAATTACCTTCATCTCATCCCAAATGTTTTTTTTTGTTGCTGACGGGACTTTGCGCCAATTACTCATGGCAATCGACACCTTCTGCCGAACCTGCACGCCTATATACCCAACAAATATTGATTTGTTGGGGTTAACTGGCTGACCTCTGTCATTCCAGCCGACAGGTAGCCTTATGCCTTTACTTCTGGCATTGACAACTTTTTTCATAGCAGAGACACCTCTCTGTATCTCCTTCTCATGACCGCTATTTGATCCATATACATCATCGTCGGGAAAACTACCATCAGGATTTGAAGTCATCGACCTACAAAAGACAAATAATACAGAAGTTAGATTCATATAAATTTGGCTGATTCATTTGGCAATAATAATTTTCAAATAGACGTAATAAATACAGAAGTTATCTTCATATAAATTTGGCAGATTCATTTGGCAATAATAATTTTCAAATAGAAGTAATAAATCACAAAATAAACAAAATTATCCTAAACCACAAAATAAACAAAATTTAATCCTCAATTAAACATAATTAACCCCCAGCTAAACCAAATTAACCTTAAAATCAATCAACCCCTATTTCCCTTAAATTTTCCACAAAAATTGGCAAATCTCAAGAATATAAATTTTCTAGAAACTAAGTATAAATATTGAAAGAAGTCTATCATACAATTATGAAATAAATTCAAATACCTTTCATCGTTTTCTTTTTGTCGTTGGCTTAGCAGTCTTTTGCTTCCCATCGGTACGACCATTTTTTTTAGTACGGCGAAGAACTGACGGATTAATCCATATCCCCTCTTGGTGATCTTGACGCATATACAATTCATCATCACTTATATCCAAGTCATCGTCACTATCAATTGATTGTGAATCACCTAATGAGATAGGGTTTTCTCCATCATCTTCACTTTCTTCATAATCACCATCAATACATGTATTTTTGTTTGCCGATAAAACAATGGACCACCTCTTATCAATAGGATCGGTAACAAAAAATACTTGTTTAACTTGTGACGCTAAAATGAAAGGTTCATCTTTGTATCCCACCCTTTCAAGGTCTACTCGAGTGAAGCTTATTTCACTATTATCGACACCATGTTTATTGTCAACCCACCTACACCCAAATACAGGCACCCGAAACCAACTATAATCAAGCTCCCATATACGTTCAATCACCCCGTAATATGATAAATCGGCATAGATAGGATTATTATCTTTCGCACTTGAGATATGCATTGCTTGAGCTACAAGACTCACACCACTATTCTGCATTGTACTTCGTTCGTCTTGGTCTTTGTATAGAATGTGCGACCATTTATACGATAACCTGAATAACAAAATACTAGTCTGTCCGGACCCATCGACAGCCGTGTCAATTTATCTGAAACTGAAAGCTGTGGATTCTCTTTTTGTTTTTCTTCAAAATGCTTTCGGAACCAATCGATGAAACTCTTATTATGCTCTCTTGAAATCCAACTCTCATTTTTAATTGGATTGAATCTCCTAAGTTGGTTCTTATGCTCTTCAACATATGGGTCAACCTCATCGGTGTTGTGGAGCACATATAGGTGTGCCTGATCCCTTTGTGTAATATGAACACTAACTAATTGTTTTCCCATTAATCCGACTCCTTCTGTTCCCCCTCCCACAACATGAGACTTTAGGAGCTCTGCAACATTAGAATCTGTTAGATACTCTGTGAAAAATGTAATGGCTTCATCAACTATGTACCGTTCAACAATGCAACCTTTCGGTCGACTACGATTTTTCACGTAGCCTTTCAATACCTTCATATAACGCTCAGCCGGATACATAGATCTCATAAAAGCCGGTCCACTTAGTTGAGTCTCTCTAACCAAGTGAATGGGTAGATGAGTCATTATATCAAAAAAAGCAGGTGGAAAATACATTTCAAGCTCACACAAAGTGATGACAATTTGTTTTTGAAGTGCAGGAAATTGCTCAGGATCAAACACCTTGCTCCACATTGCTTTGAAGAAGAAACACAATTTAGTTATCGTGTCTCTCACCTTTTTTGGCAAAATGGCCCGTATAGCAATTGGTAGCAAATGATCCATGATTACATGACAATCGTGAGTCTTCAAGTGCTTTAGCTTCAAATCCTTCATTGATACAAGACTGCTAATATTTGAAGAATACCCTTCTGGAACTTTCACTCCATTAAGAAACTCACATAATGCAATTTTTTCTTTCCTGGCTAGAGTGTGAGCTGCTGGAGGCAAATAAGTACGTTTCCCCTTATTTGTTGGTGTCAATTTTCTTCTTATCTTCATTTCAACCAAGTCTAACCGTGCCATTACGCCATCTTTTGTCTTTCCGGGCACATTTAGAAGTCTTCCAATGACGCTATCAAATACATTTTTCTCAATATGCATTATATCGAGAAAATGTCTAACATGTAAAGACGTCCAATACGGCAACTCAAAGAAAATTGACTTTTTTTTCCACCCAGTTTTTGCAAGGCCACATGCAAAAGTCTTTCCAAATTTAACCTCCAAGTCTCTTACATTTTCAAACACTTCTTCACCAGTTAAGCACTTAGGAGCTCGACCTTCTTCTATATTCCCATTGAAAGCTTTCTTCCACCGACGATATCGATGGTTCCGATTTAGCCATCTCCGATGCCCTTGGAATGCATATTTCTGGGAGTGTGTCAATCGATATTGATCTGTACTCTTGACACATATGGGGCATCCACATTGGCCATGTACACCATATCCCTCGAGGTTTGCTCTTGCCGGAAAATCATTGATTGTTCAAAATAACATGACTCTGAGATTAAAATTTTCTTCTCTCAACCCGTCATATACTTGAACACCGGTGTCCCACAACACCTTCAAATCCTCAATTAAAGGGGTCAAGTAGACATCTATATCATTTCCAGGTTGTTTCGGCCCAGAAATGAGTATAGGCATCATTATATGCTCTCGCTTCATGCATCGCGATGGGGGAAGGTTGTAGATCATCAAAATCACCGGCCATGTACTATGTGAGCTACTTTGCAAGCCATGAGGGTTCATGCCATCTGTAGCCAATACAAGGCGCAGGTTTCTTGATTCTTCACCAAATTCAGGGAAATCATCATCAATTTTTTTCCATTGAGGAGAATCTGAGGGATGTCGAATCTTGTCATCTTCAATCCTTTCTTCAAGCCTTCTATCAGCATGCCATGTCAAGTCCTTGGCTAACTCTTTACTACTGTACATGCGCTTAAATCGTGGTATTATAGGCAAATACCACTTGGTTTTGACAGACGTAGATCCATTCTTCTTGTACCGTGAGGCGCCACATTTTGGACAGGCCTTCAATGATGCATAGTCAATTCTAAATAATACGCAATCATTGAGACAGGCATGTATCCTCTCATATCCCATGCCAATTGAGGTTAACATCCGTTTAGCTTCATAAGTACGATTAGGTAACACATTATCCTCAGGTAGCATGCTTTTTAATAAACCAAGCAAGTCCGTGAAACTCTTATCACTCCACCCATTGTTGGCTTTTAACTTGTATAGGTTAAGAACTGTTTTCTATCTCGTGAATTTACTACCAATATACAGTGGTGTCTTTGAATCACTTGTCAAATTGTCAAACATTTTAGGACAATTTCGCAAATCCTCCTCAATCACATTTGTCATCTCCTCCAAACGATCAGACTCATAATCATTCATGTTGAAATCGTGTGATGGATATGATGTACCACCCAAATCATCCAACGGGACACTGCTTTCACCGTGTCTTGTCCAACGTTTGTAGCTTTTATCAATTCCATTGCACACCAAATGATCTTCCAACTCACGTGGACTAATTCTCTTTCCAAAACAACAACGTAAACACGAACAAGTGATCCTAGTTCGATCTGGTGCATGGTCAACCGCAAACTTTATGAACTCTTTCACACCTTTCTCATACTGTTCCGACATACGCTCTGCTAAAATCCAACTTCGATCCATTTTGATTCTGAATTAATCAAATTAAACAATTTTATCATCAGTTGATAGTTAAATTAATTAAATAATTTTTATTTTAATTTATTTCCCATTATTCTAGAAAAAATTCAGCAGAGTAACAACGCAAAAATTACTACCAAGTTCTCGACTTAATCTTCACCCGGGTAGGTTGAATCCAACAAAATTCGGATCTTACGATCCGCTAAAATCCAATTTCAATCTTAATTAATTATATTTTCAGTAACTACAAATATTGATCACCAGTCGGATCACATAAATCACATAAAACTATAAATAAAACATTATATTTTCAGCAACTAAGTATAAATATAGATCACCAGTTGGATCAATGTACCCTAAACCACCAAATAACCACAATTTAATCTCAAATCAAACGGAATTAACATCCGACTAACTAAAATTAATACTAAATTCAGTCAAATTCCTAGTTCCCTTAAATTTTTTATACACCCACACATACACAAATATACATACATACACCCATATATACACAAATACACGCACACATACACAAATATATATACATACACTCATATATGCATACACCCACATATACATACATCTATACATACTCTATGTGTGTGTGTGTGTATATATATATATATATTTATATTTATCTAAAAGAAAATACCAAAACTAAATGGACCACGGCGGCGGAAGCGGAGGTGGGCGGCAGGGGCAGCGGCGGGCGGCGGCGGCGGCGGAGGTCGGGACTATCTATATATATATATATATAGAGTTAATTTTATATATATAGAGAATATATACATATATATGCACATATATATATATATCTAGAAAGAGAAAGAGAGAAAGAGAGAGAGAGAGAGATACTACCGGAG